>DWUN01003212.1:0-12407 GCA_018249975.1 Passova gellias
CGGACCAATATTTCCTGAGATTAGCGCGTTCAAACAATCAAACAAACTCTTCAGCTTTATATTATTAGTATAGATAGGAATAAAACACGAAAAGCAAATATACAATGCAGAGAGACGTCGCTACGGTAGCCGAGGTAACTACACCTCTGAATTATCATAGTGTGTCGCGAGCTAACGGTACTTCGTAATTAATACCAATAGAGTAGCAGAAAAACGGTAAGCACAAGGCATTAACAGTTTTTATGACGAACAAGGGCTTAATAAATATTTTAACTGAATAATTCAGCTCTTTTAATGAACATTTTAAGGATTATAAGTTATAAATCTGGCTAAAATGCGATCGTAGGGTCAGTCGCTGGCGATGGTCACTTAACAGCGGGAATGCTAATATTTACTAGTACTTATAATATATTGGTAATATATGGATAAACGTATAATGTAATAAAGCCTAAGATTTTAGAAGCAGCAGCAGCAGAGTTATGTATTATGTCCCCAGATATTATTATTAACAATTGAAAGCTTATCGGCTCGGTATCTATTAACTAAGAAGGATTACTGTGAACATTTCACGGAAAATGCCAAACTTGAAATTTGTTAAAATGGCAAGAACGACATCGACGAAAGCTAACAAGATCAGAATCCTCGTAATGCTGACAAGAAACGGAATAACAACAGTTGCATACAAATGTAGCAAATCCCTTTCTGTACAAGCATTTAGTATCGACGTGATCGCGATAAGACGAGAACAATTCATGCCGCTTTTAAGCATCTCGAGATACTGTTCAACGAATCACTGTTGGGTGGGTGCCTAATTCAACGTACAATGTTCGAGTGCCTGAGAACGTAAGAATCGTATGATCGCAACGCGGATTGTTACAAGTGATATTAAGCTTTTTACGACTGCTACAAAGTCCAAATTCGAATGAGGTTGTCTGATGTGCGGTGGTGATTTTTAAGAAGCCGCGGGCAAAATATTCAGAACGTCAACAATGACCCATTCAAAGGCAACGCAGAAAACGACTCGTTCGAAATTTACGCGTGACGGTACAAAATTATTTGGACGTTTCACTTATAAATCGTAAAATGCCTTTCGGTAAATTCAAAGTAATTTGAACGTTTAAAGTTGAAAGTTATTAAATCGTTTCCCGCATTCTTTATTTAAGCCTTTTTTAAGCTGACGCTTTTAAGGACAACGACACAATGAAATGAGTTGTTTAATTTAAGGTGTTACTTTTATTTTGCGATTGATATTGTTGTTAACACAAATTTACATTACAACAGGTAGGTGTTAAGTAAAGTTACATGTATGTTATGTTAGATTATGATGTCGAGATCATTACTTTACAATTCGATGCTATTAACAAAAATTTGTAGTACTCTTCCATAGCTACTTTATACGCGGGAAATACCACATTTCCGCGGGAAAACAAGTTTTCTTCAAAAAATCGCTATAGATGGCGTTACGGGCGCAATAACGGTATGACGCGTGACCAAAATAAATTCTTCTGACCACGCGCGCCAAACGGCATCTACTTCACTACATAGTATAAAACAACGTCGCTTTCCGCTGTCCGTCCCTATGTATCCTTAGATCGTTAAAACTACGTAACGGATTTTGATGCGGTTTTTTTTTTAATAGAGTGATTCAAGAGGTATTTTTCTATGTAGAAACAACTATTATATAGTAGATAAATACTGTTATTTTCGAGGTTTCTAATGTGATGTCGTAACTAATTTCAATTTCATTAATTTCAATAATTTTTGCGGCAGGGGCTGGACGAAGTGGCAGGCCAAAGCTAGTCTCATGTATATTGAAGCCATGCTATGACCGACGTAGACTGTTAAAAGCATCGCATACCCAAGTCACGTCTAGCACAACATGTTTGACACACAATCGACGGACACAGCGTGCATTTGAAGCGTCGCCGTGCAAATGACTCGTACTTGTGGGAACATAGATTCCGCGTGGTTTAATGTAGCGGAAACTGTGTCCAATTACGTCGTGGTAAGACGCGAAACGTACAACGAATGAGACGACCGTCCATTTAGATGTTCGATATGCGACTGATAGATGAATTGCCATAAAACGTCTTATAAAGAATTGTATGATTGCTGTTCGAACGTCGAGAATTGATTTGGGAATTTAAGTGAATATGGAACACATATATATTTGGTATAAATACAGCAGAGTATATAAGTAATATTCCGGTTCTTCATTAATTTACCAACAAGAATCACTGGATCTTCATTTCGCCATTGCATCAACCCTTAAGGTCAGATCGAAATCTAGTCGGGATAGTCCGAGTATCGAGATAGGAGATAAGGAGATAGATGTTTTGAAATAAACCAGAAATCGAACATAGATAATACAGGATTTATTGCGATTTGTTTATGGTACAGCTACATTGTTTATGGTAAATGCAATCGTGTTAATATTTAAATTTCGAACGAACGACGCTGCTAAAGTGACTTGCTAGCTTATTTCTGAATACATACCAGATGTATATAACAGAAAATAATAATATTATTAGAATGACTCTTATCACTACATAGTATAAAAAAAGTCGTTTTCTCTGTCCCTATATCCCTAAGTATGCTTAAATCTTTATAACGGATTTTGATGCGGTTTTTTTAATAGATAGAGTTATTGAATACTGTTATATTTTAAATGGCAGAACAATGTTTGCTGGATCAACTAGTAAACTATATTCGTTTATTAGGAAACAAGTGGCTGGTGCCCGCGGCTTCGCCTGCGTTGTTCACACATCATTCCATTACTGCGCCCGTAACGCCATCTGTAGTGCTTATTTCGTTTTCCTGTTTGAAAGTTTTCCCGCGAAATAGAGTAGCCTATGCCACTCTCCAACTCTTCAACTATCTCCATACCAAAAACCACATCGATCCGTTGTTCTGTTTTGACGTGTAAGCAGGATAGACAAACAAACAAACTTTCCCATTTATAATAGCATAAGTACGGATACTCCGCAATGAGTCTATGCTCTGAACAATATGCACAAATTCAAACATTGTACGCAAGGAAATAGGTACAACCTTGTAAGTTAGTATCTCTATAGGTAACCGATGACCGATTAACATTACCTAGTAGATTTCCTATAATTCATCCTAATTAAACTACCCACACCACACGATCAAGGTTTGCCAATAGCGTTACACGAAGATACAAATCGTAGCCATAAAATTACATCGCGCACGTTATCAATAACTAAGACCGCACGTACTTTATCTAAAACTAAATCTTTAAGCGTCCATTACGCAATTTATAGCGACCATAGGTGTGTTAGATCAAACAATGCTGTCAATGGATACAGTAAGGTCAGTTTGATTAAAGTGTAGTTACCGACGCGTAATTTAATTGTGAGACACGATATCGTTACTCATCGTGCATCGATCCTAATCTATCTAAATACGTCAAAGATTAAACGCAGAAGGGTTAATTGGAATTCCTTTTAGATCCAGTGCAATATTGTACCATGTGTTGTGTATAGGAAGCAGTTTTATGTAGAAAACTGGTAAAATAAAAGCTACCATCTCAGTCCTCAAGACTGCTAGATTAATGTCACAAACAGTTCCATTACCGCAGTCCTGTTACTAACATTTAGTACTAACCGAACCTATGGGGACTAGCAGTCCAATTTTAGTCATTTTCGAAGTAGGCTGCATTGCGGCCACTTGTGGTTTACTGCCTACCATTTACAACTGTCATTTTCATTAGATGTCAGTTTCTAATATCGACGCCAAATCATATCAAAATGAAAATGTGAAATGAAAATGTGGGCCTTTTTATTCATGTTAAAATTACTCTTAACATGAACACTATTTAACAAAGAAGATGATACAAAGAAAAACTTTACTAACATACTGCGACACACACGCAAAAATACACGCACGCACGCATGCACGCACGCATGCACGCACGCACGCACGCATGCACGCATGCACCCACGCACACCCGCACGCAGCCATACACAAAGATAAATGTTATATACGTAGATAAATGTTATATAAGTAGAAATATGATGCCAAATAACATTAATAAACGTTATTACATTGTAAACTTGAATGAATACACAAATGGTCCGTCTGTTGCAATGTATACTCTTTGGCGTAGGCGTTTGGTTCATTGATTATGAGGTTACACGTTGTAATTACGACTCCCGATGCTCTTTACGAACTAATTTCGAAGCAGATGCTAACGACGTTGAGTTGCTTCGCTCGCGGCGATCGTTGGTGTGATTAAGGACTAATATATAATAGGATGGATATGAAAGGCACTTTAAGTAGACGGATTACAGCGATACTTGAAAAATATTCGGTTTTTATTGAGAGGAATATTGTAAAGGATATTCACGAATCTATGGGAGAAGAGCCTCTATAACTTTAAATACCATATGTGTTAGTTTTAGTGTAATAATAAATCATTAGTGCCATATGTGTCATAATTTGTACGCCGTAAAAGACAGAATGTGGATTGAACTAATAATTCTGTAAAATCTTTAAATACAACTATCCATATTTGTGCAAATAAATATCTTGTCTTTGTCAAAAAAAACCGCTTCAATGGCCGTCGAGGTTAGATGAAGTACCGGGATTTCGAAAGAATTTTGAGTGACCTGTTGGTTTAGTGGTGACCTGTGGATACCCTGACTCTAATAACAAGGTCATTCGTTCGATTCCCGGACAAACAATTGTATGTTTTCTTAAAGCTGCCAGAGTAATTCTAAGATAAGTATTTGACATTATAAACGAATAAAACATAAAGAAAGTTTACAAAAATCACACACTGAATAATATCCGCACATGTTACCGGACAGCGTAAAAATTTGCGAATTTTTAATTCAATACACTTTCTATGGGACTGCTTTATGTTAAACGATCAATATATGTCTGTGATGGAATTTTAATAGATTGTTGTGACTTAAGAGGTTCTATATCACATTTTCGTCCATAGTAAATGTCAGTTTGTATTCTTATTTATCTGTCACAGCCACCGATTCAAGGTCTGTGGTTTTTTTTTTCCGGCGGCTTAACATTGTACCTCTACAGTTACGAAGGAAATAAATTATTCATGTGTATTCAAAAACGTTCACGTTTGTCGTGTCTTGTATAGAAATGTCCGCCCTCGAAATACAACAATACCTTCGTTAGCTGAATGTAAAAATAACAATATATAACATTACCAGAAAAAATAATATTGTAATAAGATATTAATAAGCGAACAACTTAACTTTAAATTCGTGTTTCTAAATAGTGTAATGATTAAAAAGAATATTTTTTTTCTATAAATATATACGTATTAAAAATAACCAAAGACAATAAAATATACGACATCTAACAACACTAGCATACCCCTTTAATGGCGTCCCTGTCTATGGTCCACAAAAGTTGTAAAAACTTTCAAAATCATTCTTTCTCTCTCCAGTCCAAAGATCAGGCCTCAGCTATGGTTACAAATTATGACAATCTCATATCTCAATATAGTTGTCGATAAATGATTCGAAATTTGAATATTTGGAACATTCCTTTTTTAAACAAAAGCTAGACGCTGTCTGCCACAGATAACACCGAAACCGCGCGCGGAGAAAATGAAATCGCCTGAGTATGCTCACTTAACGTGGAATACGTATAAATTCTCGACATTCATCATATCGCGCGCTTACTTGATAATGAGAGCAATGTTGCATTAATTTCAGAGAAAATTGGAACAATTGTTTACAAGAGATCGCACAGCCGTTACATTTTTAATTTTAAATATAGCGGTCCGGACGTAGACGTCAGTGTTTTTAGACACGTACAATTATTTTCCACTTTTATCGCTTTTTATCGCATAAGTTTATCGCTTTTTCTTGTTGATATATTAATTTATCGTTTATATAACGTTAGCACATAAAAATAATATGAACAATATTTTCACTTTCATCTTCATTATCATGTTATCGCTCACTTTTTTATAACTCTTATTATAATAATTTATAGCCAATATTATTAAATGTTGAATCGTTAAATCATAAGTCATTTTTATATCAACATTAAAAAGTATCGATAAATGTGCTTTTAAAATATTTTTTTATACTGTAGTTATGTTACAGTTTCAAAATGTAACTAGTTGCCGAACATGCTAATAGACACGTTTTTTAATTAATTTCAGATTCAACTTTCGCTATTATAAGTTTTCCATGGTAAGAAACATGGTAGAAACTTTTTTTCCATTGGTGGGCACTAATCTCAACAGTTATTGCTATAATAGTTGCATTGGGCGTATTACTGGAATCGTGGTCTGTAACCATTCGGTTTAGAGTCCCTGACTGCGAACCCGGAGGTCGTGGGTTCGATGACCACCCAGGACAAACATTTGTGCGATGAGCACATTTGCTTGTTCACTGTCTGGTCATAATAAAAACATCTAAATGCGTATTATATCGTGTGTATATATGTATGTCTATCAACTGTCCGGTTACATAACACAGTCATTCAATCGCCCAATTTAGAATCGGATAGCCGTTTGTGGAATTCTCCCCAGTTATTATTATTTTAATCAGTTATTTGTCAGTTCTACACGTTGTTATAGCAATGTTACGGTATAAAATCATTGGCCGGCGAGTCGCTCGCGTGTACACACGAGCACGAATTACGTTTTCCGCCGCAACACCGACGAAAATAGGAAACAATTTGCCTTGACGACGCCATTTTCTCATCACGCCTCATTCACCTGTCATTCGAGTTGGATTGTTTTTCAAATTGAGAACGTCACATTGTTATTGGGCTCTTTCAATTTTTTTATTTCATTTTTTTATTATTTTCGGACAACTAATATGAAATATAACATTTTTGACTTTCCGTTTCTTTAGCTTTAACAACTTTGTTTTATTGTTTGCTCATTATTTCGATACTAATTGTTTCACTACTCAAATAAAAAGTGATGCGCTTTCTTCATACAGCTGTTACGAATTTCTTTTTAGCATTTTAAATGTTGTTCTGTATAATTCCTCGGCATGATAAGCGAAGAAACATGTACATTATAGTAACTCCCCAATCAATTCGATTTTCAAAAATTCGAATACAAATAGGAATATTTGACGTTACAGAAATTTAATTGAAATGCTTAAGATTTCAAAACAAATTTTTTATTCATCTCCTAATTGGATTTTAAGTACGACATTTAATATCAATAACCGATGTCGGTAAAAATAAGAAGTAGGTCATCGAATTTCACACTTTTCTTGGTCATCAGTGGCGGTTTTATTTCATGTTTTAATTTTATTTCACGTTATCATCGGATAATTGTAATCGGTACATTAAACTTTACGCGAACTGCTTCAGAGTTTCAGACCTATCTTTACAGACTTACAAGTATCGCTAAAAAATGGCCGATAAAATTACCATTGTCATTTTATTTTCCATACTGAAGATTGTTACTCAAAGTTTATATATTTTTAAAGATCTTTTAAATTTTTAACACATTTAACCTATCACTAATTATTTAAACCATGTCATGAAGGCTTGAAGTAACAATACAATTAACATTATATACCTATGTATAAAACACTACCCACGTAGGAGTAAACAAACGCCTTAAACCATAACTGCATTCGAATGACTAAATGAATTCGTGCATGGATATCGAATTCACGACCTTCGATTAGGCTGTCATGATCACTGACCACTAAACCAACGGGTCAGATAAAGCCTTAAAATTGTCTCATCTTATTTATATACGTGGCAACGAGTATAAAACAATTGCAATCACCCCAAGAGTGTTCGTAGCTGCGTCAGTAATAACGTTGAGTGCACAGCACTCGCTGGTGGGCGCGCGCCTCCGCGGAGCCCGAGATCCACAGAGAGAGCTCTGCTCCGTATACATTAATAAAATTAATAATGATCGTTTGGAATTCCGCTAACCCGCTCGTCTCGGCCAGTGAGAGTTGCACTGCCGCGCGCAATGAATTAAATTGAATCAAACGTTATAGTCGTACGGAAAAATGTGTGTGAATACCTACAGGTTAAGGTTTGATATATTTTTATGCGAGAATAAAACGAGTTGGCAGCAGTCATAGCTCAAAACAATGATAATAATAAGATAATGCCGTTACGAAAGATGGAAATCCTTAGTACCTGTCTACCCCTATGAGAAATAGGGGTGACTGTATAACTATAAATTATATTAATTAAAACCATGTCACGCACGGCATTCTGGTTGGTTTGCAATTGGTTTGAATTCCCACCGAGAGTTCTGGGCTCAAAACCTGGGATGCATCTGTGAAAAAAAAATACGATAAAGGAAAACATCGCGAGGAAACCTCCACGCCTTAACGATGTTATGAAATAGATAATATTTTCTGAGGTGTGTAAAATCTACTAATCCATTACTAAACCTTGGAACTTGAAAGTTGAAACAGTTGAACAATAATAAAACGATGAAAAAAGAATATACTCGTATGTAGAACTAGCTTTTGCCCGCGACTTCGTTCGCGTGGAATAGTGGCAATGGGCAGCATTTGAAATATTTCAAAATAGGTTATAGCCTAAATGTTGCCGAGGACTAATGGCTATATAACAAAAAAATTTTCATCAAAATCCCTCCAATAGTTTTTCTGCGAAAGCCGGACAACAGACGGACAGACAAAAGTTTCAAAATTTGTTGTGTTGGCTTGTGTTACTTATATGTAGACCCCCAGGGATATTTTTTTTACTTTTTATTCAACGTAGAGAATTGAACTCCTCTATAGTTTTATTATATTACTTATATTGCAAAATTGCGATTACATGGAGTATTCGTAACACAGCAGAAAAGAAAGTATTTACTACAACTCAGTCATGTCATATGAATAACAAGTTAATAGTATCCATAAATATTAATGACGGTTTATGAGCTTAACGTCATTTGCACATATTTTATCGTAAACTATATGCATATTTATGACATTTCATCTAGACATTAAATAAAATAATAATTTAATAGACTTAATTTTAATTTACGTGTATAATGGTGTCACTTTCTTCAATTAATTGTTGTTTAATATGATAATCAAATTAATGATTTTTTTTTATTAAATCTTACAAATATACAAGCAAATGGGACTATGTGCCTTGTAAGCTTTTGAGTTTTAACACCAGGAAAGTATCTAAATTTCCAATGTTTTACACGTGGCTGGTGAACTTGACCGCTGAGCCGAGAGACAGTGGGTTCGATTCTCAATCAGGGCAAATATTTTTGTGACAAGCTTGAAAATTGTTTCTGTAACTCTATGTAAATTTACTTATATGAGAATCAATTTACAAACGTACTTTGTCAACTGTATGGTTACCGTAATATAGTATCAGCTTGGTTTGGGATTAGATTACGAATGTTCAATGTTGATTAGTGATTGTAAAGAAATTAAATTATACGTGATGTCTCTACTAAAATACTATCGATAAATCATAATCAATAAACATCACACAAATTAGTATTCCAGACTTCTATAATGCGACATCTTTGAAATGTATAAATATAAGTTTATTATATACATACATAATATAAGTTTCTATTTATAACAAAGAAAACCAGATGCGATTTCATTTTCATTCGTATTCGTATTTACCGTGAAATTATCATAAAAATCGCGGGGAATTATGTTTAAAGTTCATTATATTTAAATATACTTTCTTCACGGTTACTCGTCCATCAAACCCAGTCTTGATAAGTACGAGAAGAGAACTTAATAGAGCAGCATATTGAAATACTTCGATATTGGACGCAGTAACGAATGCCCATTTGATACGACATACGCCCACAGTCGCATACGGTACACAGAGAAGCATGTAGCGGATGAAATTTTAGAACATTCTAGAAGTTCGAATTACACTGCATACATACTATCTCGCTCGTTAACAATAGGGGTGGAAATATTAACAGCTAAACTCCTTTAGATTTTATTTCTTTTACGTCTATTTAAGATTTTTACTATAAATGTTATAATAAAAACAGCACGTTCACTAACGCATATTTTATGTTGCTTTCTCATAGTGAAATCGGAATATATTCAGAGCTAAAAATAGCTTATACTATTCTTATGCATAAAAATATCTCAATTAATAGTTAAGAGATTTTCTACGCAAAAATTTAAATAGAAATATCGTAAACTATGTATAAATATATCAAACATGAGTATGGCAACATAGATACATTTTTGAGTGCTGTTTTATATTGTGAATTTGTTATAAGTAAATTTTGTAACTAAAGTTACACAATTAAAATACATATAACATAAGATATATGTATTTCAGTTCGTAAAACGATAGCCATTACATTGCTTCTTCACTCTTTGAAATAAACATTCAATGAATGCCAAATTTTACGTTGTTATATAGCAACAGAGATCTGTTAAAGGTGCCTACACTAGAATTTTAATAATCTACCAGTCAGTTAATGCAACAACAATGATATTTCGTACTACTTTAGGTAAAATTTGTAATTGGGAGGTATTACAAAACAGTAAAAAACTCTTGGTAAGAGACATTTCAAACTCATACCTTCGCCTACAACGAAGATACGGAAGACCGAAAAGTTTTACCAGAAAAGGAAAGACTTGGCGGGGGCGCACTCATGTACCTCCAGATTCGGAAATTGATAGAACTGAAAATAGGTATGTGAATATAAAAATCGGAATTTAAATAAACCCGCTTGTAACCTGTAACTTGTGCGGTATCGATGATTCGAGCTAGGTTCGAACTAAAGCGGGCATCACATAAATTTGACTTTATCTACATGAATAATGGTGTCCAATAATGTACCTTTAGAATAAATCGTCGGAGATTTAATTATGAACAGTCACCGCTGCATACCTGACTCAAATCACATTAATAACAAACGTTAACACGTAAAAGGAATTAGCGTTTGGAAATCACTGGCCTCTTGATGTAGTGGTAAATTTTCTATCTAATTAAGTTAATGTAACATTTTAAAGACTGTAAGCGATATATGAATTGATCCAATAATTTTGAAAAATCTTTAAATGTAGGCACGTAATGTAAAATAAACGTCTACTTTTTTCTATAAATCTTGATAGATATAATATAGGAATCTCACCAACATTAAACTCACACATAATATCCTTATTTATGAACGTAAATGTTATGCTTATTGATTTTGACTTGTTATTTACTATCTATTTCCATAACAAAACGCGCACATACAATATTGCATGCTGCTTTGTAACTGTCTTTATGGAAAATTGTTTCTATACGATGTTATTGCTCAGTAAAATACTTTGTTTGTATTGGATGATATACCCTTTATTTAGATTGCTATTTATATACTGAACATATTAAATAATACATTACACCAATAATTTGAACATTTATATCTATTTTTTAAAAGTTGCAACATTATGTCTAATATATATTATGTTATATATAAAAATGAAAAAAAGATGACTGATCGACGCAAAGATCAACTTAGGTACAACGGCTGAATCTTTCTAGATTTAAAAAAAAATAGTATTAGGTTTTGAAATTTTTGAAAACCACCCCTTAACGAGCGAAATTGAAGGCAGAGAAAATAGTAGGAGTAACTAGACTAAAAGCTATTAAAACAATATTGACTTATAGTCATTCATAGCAATGGGTCCATACAATCCGTGCCTGCGCATTCAACGTTCAGAATTTAAACGCGATGAATATAGTGCATAATCGTAATGCGGTGCGGCGAACATGAAACCGGTAATGTACGTTTGCATTTCAGTGTAAGTACAAACAAAATATCGAAGGGTCCATTCAACAAGCGCAACTGATGCCTCGACGAATGGAATTGACGCTAGCGTCTAGCCGGGTGGACGGAATGCCATAACGCGCTATGATAGCCAGATGATTGTTCGCTAACAAAACACCGTTAGCGAGCATGTTTGGTTTCGCTATTCAATGATAAAATATAAGCGTTCATGTTCGATTAATTGCGTTTAATCAATACATGCAGAACATCGGGTCTTTGGGAATTCAAAAACAAAACACGGTTAGCTTTGAACGTACCAACACTGTGCCGTTTTGTTTGATGAAGCAGCTTCTATTGCCAATAGTAATCCAGATTGAAAAATACTTTGTCATAAGTACGATTTACCCTACAAACTACAAATATTTGTATGATGAACGCATTTGTTTGTTTTGTGTCTTAACCTGGTCCATGCATTCCTTGATCCATTGATTCTTACATCTCTCATCTTTGAAGATATCCAAGCATCTTTCTAATGAGTCTAAGTAAGGATAAGTCTTTTCTTTTCTTTTCTTCCATATGTAATCTTGTCGATAATACTCCCTACAATACGGTACCGTATAGAGATTAATACAGCATTTATTTTTTCTTGGTACTTCGAACATTATTCTTACTTTCTAAGATATATATTCAACTATGAATA
>DWUN01003213.1:0-12403 GCA_018249975.1 Passova gellias
CTGATCTAGTAAGGTTTTACCATTTTCTTATTACTGTGTATTCTTGGACACGAGTCTTGTTGTCATGAAAAGTTAGACAAAAATTGTGAAGAAATCTAAGAGGCAAGAGTTTATAAACGCTAGCTGCGAAGTAATTCTCCGTTTGTCCGTCCTTCTGTGGCGTGTCCAAGTGTCATTACGTGAGGGAGGGCAGTCTGTACTACATGAGGCTATACAGAAATAAGTTTATCATAATCTGATTACTTAAATGGGATATTACTCGTGTACCATATATTGCAGGGTGCGCAAGAGTGACAAGAAATTTCAAAATTAACGGTACATTGTATTATAGTTTCCTAGTGCCCAGAGATTGGAAGGCAGACTATATCGTAGCGATGTCCTATATTTTAATAATATATACTCATTCGGAACTTGATTCGGTTAGTATGCACAATTTTCTTTTTTATTATTCAATCTTTTTCATATAATTTATCAACCAATTCAAGTATCTACGTAAGCCACACTTACGCTTAAACATCGTTCTCTTTATGTCTGTAACTAACTTATTAAATCAATAACAATGAAAACTCTTATTTATTATAGCAAGATTTTACGTTAATTTTTAATGTTTATTTACTAAAATTATTTTTATGATATTTCTTAAGTTTTAAGTTATTACTTGCAATATTAAATTTATTTCCTATTTTCTCCATGAAGTCGCTCTTACTTTAATAGGTTTGTATATTATAAAATTCTAAGCACTCTTTCGTTTCAGGTGCTTGCAGTGACCCTGAAACAAGTGTATTACAAAGTGTTCGTTAATTTCGTCATAAACTTCATTTATGTTTGGATATTGAGCCTCGCGATAAACGCTATTTACACGAAATTGCGTACCCTATATCACTACGATTGCAATGTTAATGACCTCTTGACTTACTTGAAACACAACGGTCTTTCGCCAGTTTTGATCAAGTCCGTGATGGAATATACAAAGCAACTCTGGCAGAGACAGAAAGGTAAGTTCCGTGAGAAATAAGTTTTTTGTTTGGTACGAATAAAGCGGTGAATATGTAGGTATCTAGGTGGCTTCAAGCAAACTCGAACAGTACAATAATATTCGGATTGTATTAGAATGAGGTTATTAGGTGCAATCCAACCAAAGCACATTTCTATATTGTGTGATTGGGTGTAATATAAATATAAGTATTAGTCTCAAGATATTATCATCGTCATTAACTTTAAGTTACGACCTTGAATCAAATATTTATTAAAAACATTTTTTTTCGAATCAGGTAATTGGCTACCAGAACTGGCTCATCAGGCACCACAGTGCCTTCGGGAAGACATACTCGGAGCTCTTTATATTCATCATCTGGAAACGCCACATCTGTTTCATAATCTACCTCGGTATTTTATTCGCCAACTGGTTGCCAGGTTACAAAGAGTTGTTGTGTTTCCAGGTAAGCTAATTATAATTTCTTACGCTAGTTTTTATTCGCAAAATACGTAGAATCACGTATTTTGCGAATAAAAACTTAATACAATTTAATACATTTTGAATTTTGTGAAACCTGCGTTCAGTAAATACTTAATTCTTAAGTTGCTAAATTTTTAATTCTTAATTTGCGCAATTCTTAATTCTTAATTCTTAATTTGCTCAACTCTTAATTTGCTAAATTCTTAATTCTTAATTTTATGAATTTGAATTAAGAATGTAGTATTTCTTGATTTGTTAAATTCTTAGTCTTCTCTCTGTAAATTTTATTCCTTAAGGTTCTACTGCGTAAATCGCAGTTAACGTTCCGTTACTATTAATATGTAACTATTCTCATGACGATGCTTCATCTGGCAAAGAACTCGCATAGCTACTTAACGTGTTAGAGGGCTATTATTACTATGCTACGCTAACTTACAATGTATTATTATATACGCACGATGTTTTCATTTATGCTACTGAACGAACAGTAGATCCTTATGTAAACTTAGTATGTCTCGGACTGTCATATGTTATTTATTTAGAAAATACACTTTGCTTTGCATTGGGATTTTGACAATTAGGTGTAGATCTTTTTCCTTTAAAAACATGAAGATTATTAATGAAATGATTATTACAAACTTACATTAAGTATTGATAATTGTAGACTAAGCTCATCAGGTTTGTAAGGACAGATATATTCTGCACACGGTGCTTTCTGCCTACCCCGTTGGGGAGCTGGCGTGATGGTGTAACTGTTGTAATAATAAGTCCAATGTTCACAGGAAAATTTATAGTACAAGAAGGCGATATATTTTCAGCTATGTACTTTATTCATGATGGTGAAGTTGAAAAGTGGTACACTGATAAAAGGTAATATAAAAAAGATTAAAAGACATTGACTTGGCAACGCTAATTTTGACGGTGATAATCACTACATAGTATAAAAAAATACGGACTAATTGAGTAACTCCTCCTTTCGATCAAAAACAAAGGCGCTTTCCGCTGTCTGTCCCTTTGTATGCTCAGATCTTTAAAACTACGCGACGGATTTTGATGCGGTTTTTTTAATAGATAGAGTGATTCAAGAGGAAGGTTTGCATGTATAATAACATCCGTTATATAGTAGGGAAATACTGTTATTTTTGAGGTTTGTAATGTGTTGTCGTAAATAATTACATTTTTTGCGGCGGGGGCGGGACGAAGTCGAGAGCAAAAGCTAGTACCGTATATTTCCAGAGGCGATAAGAAGTTGACAGCAATATTGACAGCCAATGGCTATTTCGGATTGATACCGGGACTGTTTCCTGATACGGCTTTTCAGTATTCCTTCTACGCGCGGACGGTGAGAATTGCAATATTTTTACACACTTTATATTAACTACACCTAAATGTATGTATGTATGTATGTATATGTATGTATGTATGTATATGTATGTATGTATGTATATGTATGTATGTATAGATGAATATGTCACAATTCGATTCCACCAAGTGATCGATATTGATTTTAATGTAGTCTTGTATTTTAACGATGACCTATTGAGTTTATTCATTAATAATGATGAAAAAGTGATAAATATTATAACCGTTAAGTAACATTTTTTCCTAGATGAAAATCGTCTTTGTCTCCTACCATATTACTTATATGGTACATATATATATTTACTGCAACGTATTCTGTGAGAAGTTTCTTTTTTGGAAAGATTAATTTGGATTGAAGTAAGTCCTCTGGATTCTTCGACATGAGCAAAACACGTAAATTCTTAGAACACGTCAATACCATCATACTGGTATGCACGGTGCAATAACATTTGCAGTAGCTATCAAGTCAGCTGTAAATCTTCGCGGACGCGGCACACTCAAAGAGAGCAATCAATATTAAATAATAGCAGTGACATATCGATAGACGGAGTCCTATTTCGTGTGTTAAAAATAAAATTTAAATATCGACTCCTCAAGGCGAGAATGTGATCCGACGCTAGATCGCGGCTGCTTTAACCCTTGACTCCGAACTCGTAAGCCGAGTCATTTATCAATAATCAAGGTGACCATGATATTGCATTAATGCGTCCATAAGCTTCGCCGTCCGTGACCACCTCGTAAAGTTTGGTGACCTTTCAAAATTTGCGCTATAGTGATGTGACACAAAATTTATGACTACAATCGGTAAAGCGCTGCCTTAAAATTATTCCTTAGTAATAAAGTAGAAATAGAAAAGCTATGTTTATGACATGAGAATATTCAAATTAGTGTCCCAACGACAAACACAGATGAAATAATCCATAAACCCTGGACGCGAACGTTCGTCAAATGACAATCAGCCTTCATTCCTTGATTTGTACTAAGCAACAAATTACGCTAGGAGATATATAATGAGATGAGAAATTCCAAATAAAATAATAGGTATAAGTATTAGCCGCGACAAATTTTCCTAAGAAATTTCGATTGTGGCGGTACTGTTGTAACTGGTGCAATTTCGGTCTAAAACATTTTGTTAGTATTAAATGATGGTCACAATACTTTAATAAATATAAATCTCTTCATCTGTTACACATAACACTTCGGTTGAGCGATGGCCGGGGCGCGGGGGCAGGTGCGCGCGCGCACTCGCATTTGTCACTGTAGCCGACGATTAGTCATTTCATTGAAACATTAACTCGGGAACTAATCACGCTGACTAATGGAGCCCCCCGTCGACACTTCCAAAGTTTCATACCTCTTCAATCGTGTGAAACGCCGACGCATGCTTTGACGCCCTCGGTCTGATGGTTGCCGATAAGGAATACAACACAGGAATGCAATACAAGAATATATGTATATACAAAAGGTAACTGCACACCTGTAGCTTTTTACTTGGTTTCCCTGTATCGTGGTAGCAATCAATTCAAGTGAAAGTCGATATAAATGTTTCTTATTAAAACCTTGGACTGTTTGAAAAGCTGAAATTGGTAAAATCTATAAGGACGATACGTAAAATAAACAAATACTATTTGCTCATTAAGTATATAAAGAAAATACGAACTCAAAGTTGGGTTTCTTTTTGTAATTTGTTGAATAAAAAATGAGTAATTTTAAAGGACCTCTGATCCTGTTTTGTCTCCAATGAATTTGTTTTAGTAAAGTCTCGTAGACCATTTCTTGACCTGTACCGATGATTATGCCTGGTTTATTATACAATAATTTGTTACTTCAATACATAAGTTGAGTGAAAGTGCGTAATAAATTCTCTGGCAACGAATTTACTATTTATTAAGGTGAGTGAAGGAATTTTCGAAATATAACTGAAACTCGTAGCAATAAAACTGTTATGAGTTACCTTTATTGCTGCACTGTGAATATTAAGTGTATCAATGCTATATGAATGTATTATTATAGCGGGACATTAGGTATAGGTAAAGGGCGAGTTTAATTGCTGTAATGATAATAGCAAGGTTTATGTCCAAGCGCGTACGCAGGCTTCACGGGCAACCAGCAAAAAAGTACACCATAAACACACCGTTTATGGCGGCAAATAAAGCCTTGCCATCTTCTCCGTAGTCTCGTAGTGAATTATTGCTTTATTGCTTCAGAAATATTTCACAAACAGAAAATATTTTATGATTCTCCAGTTAAGAGCGCCATATATCATTTTTAAGCCATAGATAATAAAATTCGTAAGTCACTAACAACGGCGAGACAAAAGTGCACATACGCATGCACCATTTGAATTTCGAATTAAACGTGTATTAAATTAAAATAACTTAGTAAAATTAATACTAACTTAAGTATGTCGTATTTATTACAATAAAACAATTAATCAAACGTACCAAATCTATCTGATCATGATACTTTTTCTATAACAAAAATTAAAATATTAGCAGATTAACATTTAAGAAATTGAATTATTTTGTCATTTTTTTCCAGAGACAACTGTCTTAAAACCAGCATGCGATATTCATTTGTTTTCACTTAAGTGTGCGTACATTTTTTGGATTTCAATTTCACGTAACATTTTTTGGATTTCAATTTCACGTAACATTTTTTGGATTTCAATTTCACGTACATACGACACTATTCGCCTCATATAATTGCACATAAAGCATTTATTTCGGAGCCAACATCGGGAATTTCGCGTTTCGACGGTTGAAACATAAAATTGGAATAGTTAATGCTCGGCGAAATCGTTAAAACGAGTGAACACTGTAATTGGAAGGCATTAAATGTAAGCAGAATTGTTATAGCTGACTGTTAAACCCTTAGTGGGTATTAGTCCTGTGTTTACACGTTACAATGTTTTGTAAACGCGTTGCGTTGCGTTCGCTACGCCTCGCGAACGATGAAATCATAGGTTCATTTAGGGATGCCACTGAGACTCACACTTCCGGGTCCTTTTTGGAGGAACCACCAACATTAAAACAATGTAATAATGGTTTGCACTGTCATTAAGAGGTAGGTGTGATTATGATCTGTTTAAGGCTGTAGTTTACAGGCTGTAGGTTTCATTATAACAATCAAACAAAAAATAAGTTGCTCCGATTACAAGCAGGAATCGAAAATGAAATGAATCTTAAAAGTCGATGGGTATTGGATGTATGACAGATATTAACTAGTGTACATAGGTATTACGTTAAAGGTACAATAAATTTGAAGTTCTATGGAAATATACTTATTTCAAAGGATTTCAAGGGGATTCTTAAATAGTTTAAAAATATTATTGTACTTACTAGAAACGAAATTATTGTCCTGTTTTATCAAATCTATTTGACTTCCTGTACTTATTATTTTCTTTATGTACATGTATAATCAGATGTTCTGTTAATATAAATGAACGTAACATTTTCACGATTGCTTATATAGAGGGCATATGTGCTTTCAAAAATAAATATGGCTGCCGTTTAAGCAAAGTGTAATGTGTACATCCATAAATAAATTTATTTACGGTAAGTTGTCAACGTCTCATTATCTCGTTGCACTAAATCAGTGGTAATAAATAGTGCGCTAAGAAATGGTTACTTCCAGAAAAAGTGTGTTCCAACAAAGGGACATTGACAAAACATATGTCCGGAGCGATAGTAAAAACAAATATCGTCGCCAACATGATTTGGCTCGCCCCGTGAGCTCCGTTCAGAAACAAAAGAAAGTCACCCATTTCGTTCCACGAACGATCCAACATTTCGACAACAAAGTTGTAATTGTCGACTTTTTACAACCGAACCGTGCGTCATGAGTTCCGAGAAGGCTTAAGAGCGCTGTGGAGGTGAGCTCCGCAGATATCTTAGGCGGTGACCGCACTGGACTACTAGTGTTTGTATTTTAAACATTAAGCTCGAGGAATATGTGAAATAAATACATTTATTGTGATAACCGCAAGGAAGGGCTTAATTTAGTTTTCTAACAAATCTGTCAGCAATTTACTCCTACATTCCGTATATGCATTTGTGATCAGAAGTTAAAATTTTGCCAAATTTTGTACCGTGATAAAAATAACCAGTCAGACGCACAGCCTAGTGCGAACGCGGCCTTATTCTTTTTGCAAAATTAGTGCATCCATTATATAGACACGGGTGCGGCATGCAAACTCATTAGGACCTTTTTGGGTCCTCGAAGAACATTGAAAAATTACGATCGCTACGGTTACCGTCGTTAGTAATGTCGCGAATCATGATTTAAAGTTTTTTAAATTATATTGTTTCACTTTCAAACGTATAAGGTGATGGCTTCTGGACAGAATTATAAATTTAATCAGATTTGCAGTTTTTTTTACATTAAAATAAAGATATACAATTCAAATATGACAAATATTCAAATTTCATAATATTGTAAATGTATTGAATTCGTATCCGGTTATACCCGTATCATAAATGTTTTGTTGTATTCTTAATAATGTTGTAATGGTAGAGATTCAATAATATGAAAATTTTCTAATCACAAATCTTCTCAAATTGTATGGCGTCTATTTTAATTGAGCGCATTTCCTTTCACCGTCGCGCATCCAGCCCGCGGGCGGCCGGTCGTTCGTTTATGGAAAATCGTAGAAAGAAAACAATTGAATTTTCAAATAGGAAATTACGCCGTCGAATTGGTGGAGTGTTCGTAATGTATTAACTCCAGTTGGTGGGGGCTGTCAGTGTAATTTTTCAGCGTTGGCAGCGCAATCGGAAGTGCACCGGCGGCACCGGCCTTTTTGTTTCTGCAGCGGTCGCCCGATGATGGTTTTCGGAAGCGAGGTCGCCACTCATCGCCGTTCCACTATCGGCCAATATTTCACTACGAATTTATTGACTTCTCAGTAATTTTGAAATAGCAACGCTGAATGTCGACGGGATTGTATTAAAACGTTTTACATCTGAGTGCTCTTTTTGAAAATAATTATACTTAATTGCGGTGGAATCGGTTTGATTGTTGTATACAGCACGTGTTTTACGTGTATGTTGAAATGTTATATATACATACATATGTATTATGTACGTTATTAATATAAGTAATGCCTTTTATATTAATGTGTAGATTACTCGCAGGACCACAAGAGGTCGCGTTAATTTGACATTACAATTTTTTTAAAAGGATTTTTAAATTTTCAGATTATTTCACATAGCCCGTTCGGGTCAAATTTAGATCTAAGTCTTAGGTACTTACCTAGAGCATCTACCTAGAGTATCTATCTTACTAGCTAGAGTACCTAGAGTAGGTACTCTAACTATTAAGTGAGGTCAGGTATAATCATTGCAATATAAACACGAACTCACACACTCACTGCTGGCATACATCAGACAATTATGAAAACAATACTCCCATTCTGTAAAGACCATAATGAGTCGAAAACTTAGTCGACTATCTACAAATCTGTTTGCTTGTTTGCTAGCTTTGCTTTGTTTATTTGTCTATTATATCCAATTAGGATACATTAACAAGAGATCAAGGGTCGGAAATAACTGCTAGTGGGAAACTCTTCTTATCATGAATGATCGAAAGCTCGAATTGATAGCGGATGGAATACTTACTGGAAATGTGTAAGAGGCTTTACTTACTTATCACTTGGCAAGCGTCTCGATTGAAACTGCTTGTCGAAACTGGGAACCTTCAACGTAAGCAGCGCAAGTTCAGGAAATAACTGGGAAACCGTTTCCATGGGAACGCTCCGCGGCGCTGTCACAATGCCGCTATCATTACACTATTACAAATACGTCCGAAATACACGTGCATTGCCCCGTGAGAATGTATTGTCTCACCCAACATGTCACAACATGTAATCTGGAATATTAACAACTGTCTAGCTGTGACGTGTAAGCGGCTTATGCACAGTCCGTCTTTGTACGTCCATCTGCTTGTATCTCGTTAAGTTACGCGTGTGCGTAGGTACGCTATCCGCTTTGTATAAAGACACCTCTAGTGGATGTATAATTGGTACAGGGCAATGTATTGAAATAATGAAACAAAAATATTAAATGCGAGTATATCTTTTAAAAATAATTCTAATTAAATTAACGGAAAACAGAGTGCACGCTTTAGAGTTTGCCACAATTTTCTCTAAGCCAACCAACAACAACACGCTTGGCCAGCGTTGTACCATAAGCCTTAAGGATTCTCATTATGAGAATAAATCCATATCCAACAGTGGAACACCAAAAAGGGAACGCAAACATTTGTAGTTTCATATCATCCGAGACATGTTTAGCTTGTGGGTGTGTCGAGTTCCGTGATTTCGTATAGTGTGTAAACCATCTTAAAAGTGAACTAAATATAGCGTCTTTGATGTAATGATCACCTTGTATGCAATAGTTTCGTGGAATTCTGATTGTCAAGGTAACTGACCCGTAATGCGTAATAGTAATTGAAACCTAAGAACTTGACAAAAATGTCTTGAAGTGGATTCATAGTTTACTTTTTATTTTTTTAATTTCATTTGATGTAGATACACAACGATGGGCCGAGTTGAAATTATACCGAGTAACCGAGTATTGAGTTTTACTCGATTGGATTTTAATCGAGTCGAGTACTCGACCGATGTTCTCGGTATTGATAAACTCGATTTGGAAAACGTGTATAGGTAATCTTGTTTCAGGGTATGATGAGTACCGAGTTTTATCCTAGAATTCGGCCGGAGTACATGTACCTCTACACGTTATGGCTACGACTATTAAAATAGGTAGGTATCATATGAATCACTCAAATAGCAGGAGATCCATAACATATCTATATCTTTTCCAAGTTATCATCAGCAACAGTAGCGGGAATTCCTTCAGAATTAATTTAAAAAATAAAAAACTAAATACACAGTCGACTAAAGTAAACCCATAACTTTATTTCCTTTCGTAAACGGCTGTGCGTGAACGATGAACGAGATATGGAATATCGCCCTCGGTAATAAGCGTAACACTGGCCATAACTCAATTAAAACAAGAGGCCATACCAAATTACCATCTTAATAACACGCACTGGGCCCGCTACCTGGCTTGTGTGAACAAAAAATGTTGCTAGAAGAGCTTCTTGTTATAACATTTTTTTTATCACGTTCAGTTTAGCTGAAAACTGAATTTCTAAAGGGATATAAATGAAACAGAAGTTTGCATCAAACAAACCTTTTTAATTTACCAAGTTATATAGATTCTTACAGGATATGATTGAGAATTGTTTTCTATTTTATTTTATAAGCACAGCTAAAAGTTATTCGGGGATAATTTAATGTGGTCAAATAGTAGTGCTTCTTAGATCAATCTTAAACTCGAGTGCAGTCTTATATAAAGACATGTCGGCACAGTGCCTACTACGCAGTAAGCTACTAAGCAGCTTCAGACATATCTTAGTTTATAGACCTTTTTGTGTTTGTCTGTATGGTAGAGTACTGAATTCTCATAATAAGCAAATGTAATTTAGAGGTAAGTACTCATTACTTAATTTATTCCACAATATTGCAACTGCCTCGTTCAAAAACATGCCTGGGGTAGACTTAATGGCACTGTTATTGCTTTAAACTATAGATAGCTTGCTTAAGATTGCTGTCCTAATTTTTCTTCAGGTAAATAGGTACGAAATTTTTCACTGAAAGTTCCATCATAACGGAAGTACCTATGCAAATATTATTTAAAAATATTTTATCAGCTTAATGAAAATAATTAGCGTTTGCAAGTCACATCCAGTATACTTATCTTTCGTTTTGAACACTAACAGTTCTAAATTATTGAGAAATAAAACAAGCTTCGGGTCTATTAATGAAAAATTGTAAATAATGTATTTTGAGACGCCGACGAGTCAACTATTAACCGCGCAATCTATCAAACTGTCGCGTTTTACCGCGCGCGTGTCGACACCAAGTACATTAATTTATTTAAAAATAACTTACTGTAAAAGTTTTGATTTTTTTCCTACATCACTTCATATGGCAAGTATTTAATATAAATTAAATAGTTACTGTAATGCTAACCCTTGAAAAGATTCTGTATGGTGATCATCTACAACTACTGTTAGTGATCAAACCATTTGTCGCATGTTTTCAAACCGGAGATGTAATAAAATAGATCGATAAGCGAAAAAAGTCGATACATTTCATAAACACATCTCGTAACGTAACAACACTTTGCGGCCACAAATTTCCTCAACGGATTACAGTTTCGGATGATTGCATATTTGGTGAATGCAATAATTTCAATCATTTAGAGCTTTCTATGAGGAAAATAAGAAAAAGTCGTGAATAATGTGTTCGAGACGTTGACGAGTCCGCGATTAGCTGTATAATCCATCACGCTGTCAAGTGTCACGGCGTCCCGTCGCTTGTATTGTGTTGGTAACGGGACAAACCTTGCGCATTTAGGTGATTTGTGTACTAACAAATAATTATGGCTACAAACATTATCGCCCGGTTTATTTTACATTATCATACCCGACGTTAACGTGCGTGGCGAATTCGTTTTAGATTAACCGCGAAATAGGAATGTTAAATGAATATCGCGTTTCTTTGCTTCAACATTCATGAATGTACTAAGTATTTGTGAAATCTAGGCTTAATAAATCTGGGTTTGTGAGTGTGAGGTGAAATAGAAGGTGAAATAGGGGGCGGAAGGGTTGACAATTATACAGTAGAGGAACACAACGCCGGGGTAGCGTGTGCAGTTGGAATACAGTGACTTTCCATAGATTCAGCTAAAGGTAACCTCGATTGGAGTGGAAAGTTATGGCTTCAAACCTTAATACGTAAGGTGACAAAGTTAGTAAAAGAAGCTGATAATGATGACCGTGAACCATAGTTTAATATTAAGCATTATTTGATCTTCAATCGTCGAGGCTATAAGACCTTTACGCACGGTAGGGGTCCCTGTGTTTTAGTAACGCAAGCATCTAAACATTTCTTATCAGTGTAGGTGTCAATAATTTCAAATTGAATAAATGCATTATAAATATATGTATTTTTTATATTGGTACATTTTGAATTTCGAACGTGGTCCATTAGAGGTGGTTATGCTTACTTAAGGCGAAAGTTAGGTATGAACTCGCGCATGTTATAAATTAAATTGCTTTCACCACTATTCAATGCAGAATTACTTTTACAAATTATATTTTATCGGATATGACAGTGTCATTGTAAGATTTGATGACATAGGGCTCCTTTAAAAGGGTTCAAGAAAAGTGCTTCTTCTAGCTAAAATAAGTAGGTAATAAGGATCACTTACCTATCTTTTTAATTGTTTACTTTTAATAATATGAATTTTACAGGTTGTTAGAGCTTTTTGATGACTTAATTACTGCTGTTATTTTATTCATGAATACAATTATTAAATAAATATAATAATGTTATTCAGTATAATTACATAATATTGGAGTCTTTGTATTATTTATTACTAGCTTTGCCCGCGGCTTCGCCCGCATGGAAATTAATGTGTCGCAAAGTTTTTCCCGTGTAAATAACGACCCCGCGCGAATTCTAGGATAAAATGTAGGCCATATGTTGTTCCACAGCCTCCTCTTGTTGCGAAG
>DWUN01003214.1:0-12403 GCA_018249975.1 Passova gellias
TTTCAGTGAGTGACATAGGCTATATATTTTATACCCTTGCGAAGCCGGAGCGGGCTGCTATGTTTTTATATACAACGGTCACAGTTTTTCTGTAGTGTATTTAGTATCAGTATTGCACCCGTGCAAAGCCGGGGCGGGTCGCTAGTATATAATATAAGTGTAAAGTATGAAAACTGAAATTGATTATGATTAATTTTAAGCAACATCATTATTTATAATGCTACCGTTGTTACCGTTACACTCCGCTTTTTAATTTATTAATGAATGAAATAAAATTCATAAACGAGTACATTAATAACCTGCTAACGAATGTAGTTATAGAAAAGTGTACAAGATTTTTCTGTTTATTTATTATTTTACAAGCAATATTTATGATTCTCAATATTATACTCGAAGGCGTGTGAGCTCTGCCAATCTGACTTGGTCAGCATCGCTTGGGCATCGAATGCAATACCTCTGATTTCGCAGTCAGGTATTCTGTCTTTAACCACTAGACCACGAGGCCGTTCAGTTAGTCAATTTGTGATTCTTTGTCATTTATTCCAAACGAATATTCTAACATCAATCTCAATAAATAAAAATATTGACATTATGTGGGTCGAGGTCGAGCGACAAAGAGCGCTCGCAACCCTCTTATCCTAACATAATATACAATTTATTTATGGGCATATGAAAACTATCCAACCGATTTTGATAAAATTTCGCAAAAATATTATATTACATATATTACATATATTATTATGATTCCAAACATTGAAGTAACAAAACAATGCTAATATTAATCCGGGGAGCAGATTTAGTGTCCTATATGAGCCGACGACGCACGGCAACTGGTGCGTAGCTGAACAAAGGAGCGTCGCATTGTTGGAATTACCGCTCGCTACGAATCGGGAAACAATGAGTAATTAAAGTGCTATTGGAAACCGTACAATCGGTAACATATATTAATAACCCAACAATTAATTAGGATAATAAGCACATTAATTTTTCGTCAACTGAAAATGGTCCCCATCTAAGCGACATCCTCTCTGTGCACTGCAAATTTATTCAATTTCTAATCTTGAAACAATCACATAAGGATTCAATTGCATTCTCATTCAAAATAAACTGAGCCTGGCAATATAATACAGTAATGTCACCGACCATTTTTAAAACCAAATTAATAGTATGCCGATTGTGTGAAAATAAATCGTATGTCATTAATTAAAACAATATCGTAATACGTTATTAGAATGTCAAATATGATTAGGTACATATTATTATTATACACATAAATAATGTTAAAAACCAAGCCGATACATCAAAATGACTTATGCCGAGTTCATTAGCATCGTTCACAACAAGTTTAATTAAAAAAGGTATTAAAATAAATTATCATATTTTTATGTAGTTCAATAAACACAATGATGTATGCACGGTAACTTATTCAAACGCAACATATTTGTATAATAATGAAATAAGATTGTCTAATTTTTTCATCATCATGTTATACAATTTGTTACTAAGTAAGTAATATTTCAGAAATGCACACAGTTCATCATATTCTCCTCGACTTAAAGCAATTTTTTCGCGGAAAGATAGCACATTCCTTGACTTAAGACGCCGAACGACGCCCGTCACAGTCTCCAAAGAACACCAAAAGCTCTTATTCATTGGATGAGTAAGTAAAGTAACCTACTAAAGCACATCACGTAAGATTCTTATACTTTTCGGAAAGCACGTTCATGCGGTTTAAAAATCAGCATTTGAGTTGTTCAGTATGCCGCATATCGCCACTGCTGGTTTCAAAACATCTGTCTTCGAGACATGCAGTAGCCTGACAATTCGCAATACTAAACCGTCCCTGCGACGATCCGTGCAACCGGGTTACGCAGTTTGTTCTCGCCAATTGACCACGTAACTCACACGAATGCATTATCGATATCAGCATTCACGAACATTGCTATCCTTAGTATCCAAATTCCCCATACATTTGAGAGAAAGAGATAACTCGAAAGCCTTGTGAGCTGTAGCTGTGATACTAAGGTCACTTCTATTACAGATATTGTAGACATTTTACACAATAATCACATCATGCATAATAATATATGATTTTAACTCTTAAATTTAAATGACGGATTAACTGCTTAGTTTGAAACATTTAGGGCAGTACATCACCTTTTTGATGCGTCATTACATTTATCAATAAATCATTAAGAATTACTTACATGTCACTAAATCTATGTATTTCGAATTGTTATTGTTATTGTTATATAACGGATTTACGTTTTGTAATCAGATAAATTTATTTTAAGAGGTTTAATTTGATTATTATTTGATTTGAGTATTTGACCCAGTTTTTGTAGTCGGATAAATAATTTGTATTTAATTTGATTATTACGACATGAAATCCGTTAATAGTAAATAAATCTCGAATCAACAACTTAAACATTAATGATACAAAATGAGATAACATCAGTGATTTCATGCAAGTACAATACACTGTTATAATATTAGTAAAGTGTAGTTACTTAATTGTTATTCCAGGTTTGCTATTATATGTCCTTTGTAACCCAATTGTCCATTCGCATGGAACAAAACGTATGTCCATAGTATGTAGTTCGGTAAACGTACGAGTAAGTAGTCCAAGGCACAATTTGGTTTGAAGTGATACGTTACATTAATTCTACGTTCGTTAAATCTTAGCATATCAGTGTTCATTTACCAGATATTTGGCAAAGGCATAAAAAAATATTCGAAAGCAAGGCGGCGTACTACCAATTATAAAGAAAGTACGTAAAAATGTAAATATTGAAAAACTTTCAAGAAATTTAAAAATATGTAATATGACAGTTTAAAAAAAACTTATTATTTTTCAATCTGGAATACTCATCAGCGTTGTATAGGATATGCCCCGGTCTTTTCATGGAGTAATCGACACTTTCCTGTTCAGGATGTTACAATTAGTTGAATCCAGGTGATTTAAGGATGTTGTGGCGGGGTCGAAGTAGCTTTTCGCAAACTGCTACATATTACATGTAAGTAGACTTCCACATAAATCTGGCAAACTGTAGTACCTTATGCAAATCTCTAACGCGTTCATACCAATGACCGCTAGAGGTACTTAGCTATTTAGGATTTCGTGCAGTAAAGCTAACGTTCTAGTGTGCGAAAACTGCACTGGCGTATGTCATAACTAGTTTAGATAATATACGAGTACAAGCTATATAAAGGGACACTTTAATGCAATGGCATTTTACTAAACCTAAGTGGGAGTGGACATAATTATTCTGAAGTTAAAGCTTCCTTATTTTTTAATATACTGTTTACTGCCGCTGTGTAATTATTTATATTCAGATCCGCTCTTTCTTTATTTCTGCTACTGCTATTCGTATCTAAAACTGAAACCATAAAGTGGGTTAAATTCTTTAGAAAAAGCAAATTAATTCTAGTTTGCATAAAGCACAAAAGGTGTCTTGTTTTGTCCATTTTGCACGCGGGGCATTCTGATTGAGCCTTGAAGGTACGTTGACTTTCAAACTTCCTCTTTAATTGAAACTTATTAGTATCAATTACGACTAGCGGAACAAGATGATAATGATAATCTATACTAATATCATAAAGAGGAAAGAATTGTGCGTGTTGTGTATCTATGTAAAGAATAGGCTCAAAAACTAATGGGCCGATTTCAAAAATTCTTTCAACATTTGAATTCTCCATGATCACTGATCAATATAGGCTATATTAATTACTAGCTTTTACCTGCGACTTCGTCTGCGTGGAGCAGTTTGTGTCTATATTATTTGCAATGAAAGTATTATAGGAAATTAAAATGCTGCCATACGTCACTATTCCACGCGCACGAAGTCGCAGACAAAAGCTAGTAATCTTTAAGTCGCAAGTATAGATCGTAAGGTCAAAAACTCTATTCCTCTATGGGGTGTAGGTGAGTTGATGAAGTTCATGCAGAAAGTAGGTTACGCATTTTGATTCTCGCTCCGAACGTTTGTTCGACAATGAGGCTCACTTGCGACGGTTTATACTGTATCACACAAGACACAAGCTTCCTGTGCCGTTGGAGTTACCGCGATAATGTTGATGACATCATCAACTTGATTCGATTATTTTAATGAGTGTATATATATTTTCTCTTTTAGTTTCTATTAAAGCTCAATTGAATTTTCGTAAATAATATTTACAAAAGTATTTCACCATTGATTGTCACGTAGTAATTTTTTTGTGTTGAGATTGTGACGAAATCGATAGTCATATTGGATAATGTCATTACGCAACAACTGTCATTTATACCGAAATTTTGTCAGCTTTAGTTAGTTGGTTGGAATAACAACATGCTTTATAGCAATTGTCCAGTCCCAATATTAAATGATGTCTAAATAACACTGAGACATTAGCAATAGTCCTATTATACTTTCCGAGCCCAAAGAAAATTTCTTTTTCGTATCTATTAAGAATGTACGGAAATGTTAATAATGGTTAATGAAATATTTTTTTGTAATAACCATCAGCTGTATCTTTGACCGACGAAGCTACACTACACTCTAAAGTAATTACTACGTCTTTACGACGGCTATAACGACGAGCTCACCGCCGCAGATTAATAACAGGAGGAAAGCCAGTAATAACTGAGTGGTTACGTTTCTAGTAACTCCTGTGATATAACGCCTTCCCTGCTAGGTAAAGCGCAGTGAAATAAAACAAATCATTTGAATTTGCACTTTTCTACACTGTGACTGCATAATATGTACGAACATATTAACAAGTGTGGAAATTATTACTTTTCCTCTACCACGCTGAAAAACAGGGATGAGCATGACTTTATATTGAATATGCTCATTGCGCATACATAATAATCAACCAATGGAACAAGAGTTAATGCAATTTAAAATTTAGAATGAAAAATATTAGGGGTTGTATAATCTAAGTGAAAATGGTGAGTGGGTACCACAGCCATAATCGTAGATCTTCCCTAAGGTAAATGAATCTGTCTCCAAATTAGTGTTTTCAAGTCGTTCAATTTACACTTATTTGTAAGTCGGTTCGTTCTTTTTTTTGTTTCGTATACAACACGTTGTGTTGAACGTTCATCGTATTGATGATGCAATGATATATTACCGAAAATATTGTTAGTTAATAAAACAGGGCGTGCTCAACTCTTGGACGAATTACCTTTAATAGCAAATATTCACGAGCATACGAAAATCGATATTATTACCGGAAGTTTTATCTAAAAAGCACGGCACTAGCTTGACATATGTCCCGGGCCCCTACAGCTGCAAAACACTGGTATCATAAAACGGCATAACACAAAATAAAGCCACTGGCTAAATGAAAAAAAAATGTACCTACTTAAGATAAAATAAATTAAAAAATAAAATGAAAGACCGATTGGAAACTGGATTTTAGGTCAGTTTTCTCAATAACTATAATAATGAGATTAGAATTGTGACCGGTACACTTGAAATATGTAAGTATTAAAGTAAAATTGATTAATGTGCTAAATGATTGTATTGCATAAGAGCGACCGTTAATTTTAAATATGTACGTTACGCGAAACGTAGTTTATTACGGACAGATAGTAAATTAAAAATCATTTAACATTCAAAAGTTGCACCTGATCTTAACAGTTTGTATAAATAACATTAGCAATTAATATTTTATTAAAAGTTAAAAGTTAGTATCATAATTTTCATTAATAATTGTGACAATTAGTATTCCATCGAATAGTGCTGTCTTCGTATCCACCAACAGCTTTCTAAAAATGATATTGACTTACGCTTGGTAACAGGGAGACACAAATTAAAGAAGCCATGTCAGCCAAGAGTGACCCAAGTAATCTAAACTTGATAAGTAAAACTAGGCGTCGTATGTCGGACACGGCGAAATGTCGGCAGTAGTATTTCATAGGTATTTGATATATTATTACCATACACCTTAGTAACAATAACAGCGGACGTGTCAATGGATTTTTAACAAAAATATTCATTAAATGTTTGAAAATTTGAAATACCTACATTGAGATAACTTTTTTTTTAAAGTCTCATGTCCATAGATCTTCAATGCCTAGCAATGCTTTTATAAAATTAGTTCAAATGAAAAATAGTACAGGTGTTTGTAAATCGTGGATCTTCAAAGAAACTTTTAAGGTTTTAACGAGGTAAGTAATAACACATTTTAAATTTTTCACGCAGGGTACAAATATTTGCAATTTTATCAAAATTGTATTATCTTATTATCAAATAGGAAATTGGCCTTTCCAACTCGTAACATTATTCTGTATCAAATCAACATTTGTGTATTACTGTACAAATTATCTTATTACATAAATTCAATTATCATTAGTGTTAGTTCTCTGTGTTTTACTGAGTAATTGAGTTTAAGTTTTAATTTTTTTGCGCCAATTGGAACTGTACTATTATTAAGCAATATAATTCAGTACAGTCAAGACAATCAACAAATAAGTATTACGATATTATTGTAGTGTTTCATAACCGGATTTATTACAAAGCATGTTCGTCTCCGGAGAGCAAACCGGCTTTCGACCGTCGTAAATCACTGCTCACCATCATACGGCCATAACACGAGACACATGCTTAATACAAACAAAGTTAAAACGATCAAATCTTAGCCTCACCTCTATTAGGAGTCCTCGAGGGCGACGTCCCTCCAGCACGCCGGACGGAACGCTCTCAACATAAACACAGCACCAAACCGTAAAACGAGCGCCGTTCAAAAAATTTATTTAAAAGCCTATGTTTACACCACACAGACTGTGTTCGAACACTGAAATCCAATCAGGTCGTTTGTTAGTCACAATTTAAAAAAAAATCGCGCGCATGTCACTTGAATTGTGTCAGAAATGTTTCGCAGAGCTTCGTAATAGCATCTCGTAAGACTGCCGCTCGATGACTGCCGGGCGCGCGCCGTTCACATTGGTCGGGTTAACTTTGGCCGATGGCACACGCGGGCCGGGGCAAGACGCGACGCGCAGAGGGCGGAAGTGTACTGCAGGCACCTTCCTGCAATGGCCGGGTTATACCAGTCAAAAATGAATGAACGAGCGAACCGGGCAAGCAAACGTAAGTAGGTACCTATATAACTACTTTGATTATTATTGTTGAACGAAATAATTAAATAAAATTACGAATTACAAATCTTTCACCCGATATAAATAATTATAACACTTAAATATGAATAGTGGACAGTACATATTGATTAATTATTATTATGTAGATACTGTATCTGCATAATTAAATTGATAGGTACTACTAATATTATGATTAAAATAATACAAAAAAAAAGGAAGTTCTATAATAATTCTATAACAAGTAATAGTATACGTATATGCAAACGTCAACTAGACTATAAGCCGAACGAATTCAATCGGACATCTAATTAATTGTCACTTTGTAAGTTCTTTAGGTACTTGAGGAAATAGTTTGAATTGAACTAAAATATATTTCTTACCTAACTACTAGCCTCTTATTCCTTAGAACTGAGAACCAATGTTTAGATTTAAATATAAGCAAGTTTCGTCGCTTATAAGCGTAAAAGTGATAATAAGGACCGTGTCTTATATTCGCTATTCTCAGGGTGCGCAGCAACGGGGCTCTCTAACTTACTTTCAGGGCTTCACCGAACCGAACAAAAACGACAAGTCGTATCTCATAATAACAAAAAATGGGACAACATAGCTTACGACAAGAATACTACCAGCAACGTTGAACTACTAAGTAGAAGTACGGCTGCGTAATTTAAAAATATTTTAGGTAAAACTTTTTTTTATAAAGAAAGAAAAAATAATTCGTTTATATCAGCCAGTAAACATGGAAAAAATAGAAGACAGAAAAAAAAGAAAATAAATAGTATATATATAACAAAATACCCTTAAGTGAAACAGACCATACTCAGCTTGTGCCGTAGCAACCTACGACCACTGGTTTTTAGTGTGGACCTATTTTTTACCACGCAGCTCGGATCGGCAGAAATTTACCTCCGTAAATAACGTGTGCATAGGACAAATAGTACTAAACATACCGATGTAAAAAAATAAATTGTATAACATTAAACCAAAATTTAAGTAACAAGAACAAAGAAGAAGCAGATTTGTGCATACATATTTATGATACAGAAGAAAATAAACAACAAAGACATGTAAAAGCAGCATTGTAACTACGAATAGTATTTGTTTTTAAATGTAACATCATACAAAAACATTTCGAGAGAGCTAGGAAGAGCTTCTTAGAAGGAGAACGGCTTTTATACCCATTTTATTTGCTACAGGCAACGCGAGCAATTGCCACTTAATAATAACTATAACATTATTTTTCTAAAAGTATTTGTCTTTCAATGTAGGGAATTAATTAAGCAACTGAGAATAATACGTTTATGTTAATAAAATACATTTTATTTAAGGCGGGCCGTCACAAAGACAGTCTGAGAATTAAATGAGAAAATAATTGAGTTTTATCACTACTTAGTATAAAACAAAGTCGCTTTCTCTGTTATATCCCTATGTATGCTTAAATCTTTAAAACTACGCAATGGATTTTGATGCGGTTTTGTTTTAATAAATAGAGTGATTGAAGAGGAAGGTTTATATGTAAAATAACATCCATAAAATAGTGGAGAAATACTGTTGTATTTTAAATGGCAGAACAACGTTTGCCGGGTCAGCTAGTTATGTTATATAATAAAACTATGATTACTGTTTTAAAAAAATGTTTTTTGCCAAAGGAGTATAATATTATCAATCTTAAATGGAATATTTATGACAATCACATAGGTGAACGAGATTAGCTTATTTGCATTCGCTATCTGCAAATATGATTTGCATATCATGTTTTATATATACATATCCACGGCTGTGATGAGGAGTCAGAGTTATGCACGCTCGAGAACCATTAATCGATTGAAAAGGAAATTGAAGTGCTCAATAATTCCGATCCAATAATCGGAACCAATCGATCACGAAACTTATGCGCGATTAGTCATTGTCTAAAGTTATATCAATCACATTTCGAAACGTGAAAAACATTCTCCAAGATAGCAACGCGACAGAATTTAATGCTTTTCGATGAAGTGTTAAGGTCTATGTAATTTATTACATTTATCACTTAGAATTGAACGTTAGTGGTAAAAATTCAAACCTATTTTAGAACTGGACATTTTTCTCGTTCATAGTTAATATTCGTTGCACCTGAATAACATTTCGAACGGTTTCAACTTACACTTCGGCAAATGTATAAGCAAATACTTCTTAACGTAAAATAAAAAACCTGTAACTGTCCACTGCTAGCTTGTATCTTTACAGTATTATTTGGAGAAAGATGAGTTCTTATCACTGCAATGAAAACAAAATAGGTCAGCGAATCCCATAAATGCTTCCAAGTGAATAACCTAAAGTAATGCAGTGGCCGGTGCAGTGTGCAATGTAAATCAAATAAATAAGACCGCATCTGCTAATCTGTAGTTTGACAGTTACCAGTCAAACGGACGCAAATAGCCACCACAGACGTCATCGTTGGCCGGACGATGCTCTCTTTATTGTCTAAAGAATAGTATTAAATATTCACCTACCTCTATAATTCAGCCATAGAAGAATTGCCAAGCAAATAGATTTTCGGAATCTGTAAAATTCTGTCAGAAAGGAATTATTCCAGTCACAAATCCAGCCAAATGCCATCATGCTCCTGCTCCGTTAAGACGTCTACTCCCACGATCCCGTTGATAAACAACAACTGTTACAGAACATCTAACAATTTGCCACTAAACGTACATTTACCGCCGCTTTAGACGGCGTAAAATTGGCTGGCGGTCTCATATTGTCCAAAGTAAAGTCGCTATTAATCATTTCTAACCGTCAATTAGTTAAGAGGAGACAACGTAATTTGAAACGTAGTTAAAGACGTTGATTTCGTTCTTAAAAAACTTGTCACGTAGATTTCGTCTGGAATCTTGGATATAGTCCAGACCTTCAACGGATTTGATGCTAAATGCAGCTCGTAACACATATATTTCGTGCACCCTGACAAGTACGAAATGATGATGATGGTAATCTCGCGTTTCATAAATATTGGAGTTACGCAAAAAGTGTCGCCAGCCGAACTACTAGTCGATTGTAGAATTTAAATGTTTATAGCAAATATGATGCAAATAAGACTAGAAATAGTGAGAGAGTAATAGAAATATACAGGCAAACATTAATACTGACTCCTCTTTTCCTATTCTGTCAAAGGGTAATCAGATTTCAGACAAGAAAGGAAGTAGTTCGTTTCTTCGTGAAAAAACGTGACCCTTAACTTCATCTTTGGCTCCCATTAGATGTGATTGAGGTCGTACGTGCGAGCGTTTTGATGTTTTGAATATAAAAGAGACAGTACCTACTCGTTTTCATCTCATATATCTTACAATCGTTTTCATCACAATTATACTAGTTGCATAGTTGTTAATATAATAATTATTTCACTGTTTTCCACACACAGTGAGTAAGTACTATATATTCGCCTTAGATTTACTACAGTGGCAGATGCAGCAAATTTGTAAAATCCTATTATGTAACATCAGAATGGAGAAAGGCGAAAACACGATCGAAGATCCTATTCCTCCGTCGAAGTCGTCAATCCGAGTTATGTAAAGTGAATTGTAAATGAAATGGATACTAATTACAAGGTTATTTTATTATACCTTTCCGCCACCCGCATAGTCCTTGCACGAGCGATGACACATGCTAAATACATTTATTCTGAATAGTAACAAACAATCTTTGTATGCATATAATATAAATTAGAATTACGTTGATAATTATATGGAACTAACGTCAATGATGCAGATAAGTACAATATAATATAGTATAAATGAGAAAGTGACAGGTATTCAAAATTACAGTCGTAATATTTCATTTTAAAATACGAAAAAAAAATAAACTTCGAATGCATCTCAGAATGGTGTAATATTCGACCGCTATCGTTATAATAAGTTAGCATCAACCAATAGCCACAAATGGTTAGGTTAATAATGTTATCCTTGAAAGAAGTAGCCGTGGCTTGTCAGAGGAACTTCTAATAATTGATACAATTAGTGAGGCAGTAAAGCATAAAAGAGCCTCGTATACAAAAGCATATAAATCATTCGAAATCAAACGAATACAAGATATTAGAAGTGCTTGTAGGCCCTAATTAGAAATACTGAACCGTAAGGGTCAATTTAGAGGCACAAGCGAGAGCGAAATGCCTTAAACTAAGATTATTATACAGTTAATCATTCATCTATTTGCCCCTGGATGTCTTTACTAATTGCCATTAACTCGAGCGGTCTAATGGTTACTGAATTTATCAGTTACCCCCTGTAGTCCTTCCGCCTAGCGGCTTTAGAAGATTACCGAAAATGTTACTTACCATCAAGTTGGACTGTTTTTTTTATTTTTCAAAAGATAAGGATTTAACTTGCAACGTCTATGAGGGTGAACCGCAATGGTAAATTGGTTTCGTATTGCCACTGAAGGACCTCTTTAAAAATTGGGCCAACAACCTTACAAATTCATAATATATTAAATGTATACTTATAGTGTACTAACAAAGATATAAACATACGAGTATTTATATAAGAACATATTTGAAATTTTCAAAATGCGTAAATGTGTCAGTACTGTCAGTACTATGTAGTACTGAATTGTGTTTTAGAGATAAGCAGCGAATCGCTGTCACTCGCCGCACCGCTCGTCACACTAACAGCGCCTTTAATCATATCGAAGGCCATTACTGCCGCTATCGATAGTAATGAATTAAAGCTTGACACTGAACAGATGCCTGTAATGAGCGATGCTTAAACGTCAAATGAATAATATTGCGATAATATATGTACGATACACGTTCTACTCACACAAGTTGCCAATATTGATCCATAAATGACAAGAAAATTTGTAACATTACAATGTATTATAATATTATACAGAAATGTCTGCGCAACTGAATGTAGAGTTTCGGTTCCGATAACACCGAATATGTTTATTATAATATTTCTTCGCGCGAACATAATTCTCTAGGGTAACATTTGTTAGTACCCTATCGCAGCCCGCTTGAGATTGTGTAGAAAATGTAGAAAAGTTCATTATCTGAGTGCATCGATCTTTTAGTCCTCTTAACTCAGCCATCTTGCCCAAAAGGATCGTTAACTTTCTATGTGATAGTTATCTATAGACACCAATGATGTCAAAGACAAAGACAAAGACGTTTATTTGCACAAATATGGGTACATATTAAAGTGTTATAGGATTATAAGTTCAAGCCATATTTTGCCTTTTACGGCGTACAAATTTAAAAATAGAACATTTAACAATGGAACAACTAATTTACTATCAAACAACAATTAAAAATGGACGAATTATTATTACTAATTTATTACGATT
>DWUN01003215.1:0-12403 GCA_018249975.1 Passova gellias
GTTAATGTTTATGATTACTTGACGCAAGACCGTGACGCTTTGGGCACAATAGAGCAATTTTAAATAGTACAGTAATAGCACTATCGGTCCACTGGGGGCCTCCGTTTATGAATACACATGCAGGGGACAAACCGCGTTTACAGCGATAAAGTAATGAGCTAGTTTACTAAATCATTCTTATTTGAAAAGTGTTGAAGAAGGTAAATTTAATATTGGAAAGAAATCTACTAGTTTACTCTACTTGAAGTCTGCCACACTGCCCTTTGCCGGCAAGGTAGATAATGGCTTTAGCCGGTCTCATCGTAAAAGTAGTCCTGTAACAAATAATGGAATGATAAACGTCCCTTATGATGACTAAGGTTTTGCCCTTAACGTAGAAACGCTTACGTGTATTCAGTACTTATAATCAAATAATCTAGGAATGTATTATAACTATGATGCTGATGACGAAACACCAATATTATAAAGTTTTCGTATCAGTGAAAGGTACTTGCTATCATCGCCACGACATTTGTTATATGGCCATTAAGTATTTGTTCCGAGAAAAATTAACCATGTCATAGATAACTGGTATATGATTTGCTATATTAACCTAATTACTACTGTTGGAAGATAGTGATGATAAATATTATATTTAACACATTTTCAATTTATAATTGTAGTTATACTGCTTCAAGTTAAAAGTAGTTGCAATCAATATAGTGAAACATAAGTCTAACATAGGGCCAATAATTACAGCGTCAAGTATTAGGTATCCATGTCTCTCGCTATATCAGAGTTCCCGTATACTAAAAGACAGCAAATCAAACGAAATACAATTCTGGAGTCAGTAGAAATGAATACTCAACTGTTTTACAAAAAAACAAGTGCAAATAGCCACTTCACATGGAAGCATCTACTTTAACATACACGAGTTAGATGTAATATGGAGTACTGATTACACGTGTGAGCTGGTGCCGCATAATACCAGCTTAGTCCAGTTTATGCCATGCAAAGACGGGCTGTTGAACTCATCAACAACGCCAGCTTACGGCTTACGTTGTTAAGCCCGTTGAGGCTACAATATTAATGTACGATGAGATGTCTCTTTATTTGTTTTCCATTGCCTCTTTAACGGGCAGTTGGCAGGCCTTTAGCGTGCGCGAGATGTGGAATTAGTTTCGTTTTTCAGTATTAGCAGTGTATTATAATGTGAGTTTCATTAAACACTTATTAAAAAGTGACTGGTAACGCATTGCCAATTAAATCCTTCTACTGCAGCAAGTGCTACTGGACACGTGAAGGGTTACGAATTCTAATCAACGATAAGACCTTTTTCTTTAAGCATTTCTTCTCGTATATTTTTCTCAGCTATTAATAGAATGTTTAATGCGAAAGAAGAATAAATGATATCAATATATATATATGATATATATATTGATGTGTAGAAATTTTATTATTGTACTAGATTTTGCCCGCGACCTCATCCACGTGGAATAGTGACTTTGGGCAGGATTTGAAGTATTTCATTGTAAACTATAGCCTATATATGTTGCTGTGGACTAATAGCTATATAACAAAAAAGTTTCATCGAAATCCGTCCAGTAGTTTTTACACGAAAGCCGGACAACAGACAGACAGACAAAAATTTCAAAATTATTTTTTTCGGCTTGTGTTACTTGTATGAAGACCTCTAGGGGTATGTTTTTTAGTTTTTATTCGATACACAGAATTAAACTCTTCTACAGTTTTATAATATGTATAGATGTATAGATAACAGAAAATGCGTGTGCATGAAAATTAATTTGTCATACGAGTTTTCTTATTACATCTAAAGATTATTACGTATACTTGATATGAAGAATGTGTAATCTGCTTCGCGAAGCAATTTTTCGTAAGAAGCAATCAAGTGCGAAAAGAATAAATCCGTTGGCACAAGTTACATCATATATGTATGTACTTATAGTGTTCGTTCGAACTTTGTCAGTTATCGAAGTCTCATATCTGACGTGAAACTAATTAAGCTGACCCAATTCCACGGTGGATCTTAGACATCGCCCTTGCATATAAAGCTGCAAATATTAAACGTACAGTAGATATCCTCTTCGATCTTTTCTTTTCTTCTTCGCGTTCCCTTACCGTGATTTCCTCCCGAAAACTATTATTAATTACCCTTCATTAAAAACCATAGACAACTACTGTATTACTTAGAACATTGAAATCAGTAAGACACAATAATTTCACAACGAATTAATGAAATATTTTACAATGCACATACATATATGTATAACATCAATGTACGTTAGTTTGATGAAGGAGTCAAGTCTCGGAAACCGGCGTGTATGCATGAAGTGAGTGATAAATGAAGACGAAGCGCGTCAGGTTTGCAAGGTCAGAGATATTTGACACTCGGTGCTTTCTGCCTACCCCGTTAGGGACCTGGCCTGATGTTATGTTGTTACGTTAGTTTCAAAATAATACATTGTGCAGAAAAACAAATTTGATTACAATATATTCTTAAACAAAATTGTAAGAAACAATATTGTCTTCTTTGTGCCGTCCGAATGCAAAGCACGTTAAGTACAATTCATTAAGTAAATGTGAAAAATAGTCGACTTGCCACTGACTCAGCATTGTTTACAACGGACTGTTGTTTCTGCATGAAGCCTGGTCCTTATACATTAATTTGTATGCATAACGACAATTGGTATTATGACTCAAAATTACCATTTCATTTCACTAAATGGCAGCATTTAGAATGTAAATATTTCATTCACTGTGCACAATATTAATCAGAAAGCGAATAAAATATGTTACTTCTACGATCTCCTAGTTCAAGCAGGAACGTAAAGTACCTGCATGTAATACAGCGCAAGGATACAGTAAAGGACAATAGTATCTTCTCTACACTAGTATTAATATACTTATTAAATCTAATTTTAGTCAGCAAAGTTGAATATACGCTGTCTTCCTATGGATATTTATGTGAGTCGGTCGGTACGTGTATTGTAAAATTAAGATATGTCTATGGTGGGCTGAATAAGAGAAATAAAATACAGATTTTCGTTAAAACTATTAATACCTTATTTAATATAAATCAAGTAACTGCGGATAGCGATATAGTACAATTTCTTCAATCCACCAAGGAACTTGAGCTGCTTCGGTTTTACGGCACGAGGATTCATGTTTTCTTGGTCACACTGAAAAGAAACTAAATAAACTGGGGCATGTGTAAAATTTATGTATTAAATTCATCTTTCGCCTTCGCTGGTATCATTATTTATGTTTTAAAATTTCGTGTTCAGTTCAAGTTGTTTTGATCGATTTCTTTAGATATTTGAATTACTCGGTAAAAAGTTCTAATAAGATAAGTTAAATGTTATATTTCAAAACTTCCACAATATACTATTGTCATAATAGAGGTTGCGGCGTCATACTGTGTTTCAGTTATTAAGTTAGTTCGGAACACTAATGGCGACTTGCAAACTAGATAAACTCCTCTTAATTGAAAAGCTTGATTAAAAGGAAAAATCGTAATCGTAATCAAGATGTAGTTGGTTATTGTATTACTACAGTTACTCCGTAGAAAATGTACATTAGTTTTATCTGAAATAGTAAAATAATGAAAACTGAAATAAAATACATTATTATAGCAGAAAAGTACGCTTATGCCAGTCATATTATCGATTGCGCAGGTGTTTATCGTATCTTAAGTGATGAATACATTAAATATATATATTATGGCACCATTACGTAATTGCTGGACGAAATTTACATCATTAGTATTCACCGTTTGTTACATATTGCGAAAGCGTGGTCACTGATACGGAGCTAACGGTATTGAGTGGTACCAAATATGCAGGCAGGTATTTGTTGTCACGAATAAAAATATGTATGAACACATTTCATTCTATCATTATATTATGCAAAATAAACTAATTTCAGTTATAAGTCAAGTTGTGTTTAGTTTTCGCGGTTCAGAAAGTAATTATATTCTGTTCACTATTATTATTAATTACTACGCAATTAATAGTAATAGTGTTACTATTATTACTAATTCCGTAGAGTTATTTGATGAATCATGTATATGATGAACTAGCTTTGCCCGCGGCTCCGCCCGCGTGGCAATCAATGTGTCACAAAGTTTTCCCGCGTATTAAAATGGTTATTGTGGCTCCATTTTAAGAGATAAACATATACCATCTCGGACTATTTTATAGGTTTTTAAACGACAATGTTTTTGTAAAACATTATTTTTATGTATCTCATAAAGTTGAGTCAGCGCACGCCATGTAAGCGTTCAGGAAGCCAATTTTCGGCTACCTTTTCGTAAAACAATGAAATTTCTGAAAAACTAAAAAGAAAATGGGAGAAAAAAGTAGCGTATGTTCATCCTAAGACCTTCAAGTGTCTCTATATGAAATTTCATCATAATCAGTACAGCGGCTTAGCCGTGATAACGCACATACAGACCGAGTTACTTTCGCATTTATGATATTAGTATGGATTCCGTATATTATTGTTATTCAAGTTTTTAGCGAAGCATGCGGAAACTATGGATATATTTTTTACTATTCTCATGTTGCTTGTTATCGTTTATTACTAAAAATTGTTACTAAAAAAAATAATGTTTTATTTCCACACCTTTGTTACTAAGGAACTTTCTTGTAAACGAAAGCTTAAGCCGGCTGTGTTCTCATTTAAAGCATATCTTTTATTTTTTCCATTGAAAGAACAAAAGAATAAATATTCTATGAACTTTCATACAAAACCGAGAAATTGCTCTCATACCTACTTAGCAACTTATTCCGACCTAGTAATGCTTCCGGTAGCGGAAAATTACGGCCTGAACTGAAACACTAGCAACAATATAATATGCAAAAAATGGGGTCGCTCGATGGAGCTTGGCAGACACCTCATAATAACTTCCATGTAAATAAGTATCTGACAATAATTGATAATGCATGTTTGGGTAATGACCAAGGGGATTATTTTGTGTGATGACTAAGAAAATTCACGTACAATTAAAGGGTTTACATATTTAGCTTTCGTAGAGCGACCTAATAGTAACGGTATTAAATTATTTACATCAGAATGTTGGTTTCTAGGGTATGCTAGGGTATTCATTAATGTTACATTTAAACTATTAATTAGAAAATACATTTTATGTACGTTGATCAAAAGCATGATTGTGTTTTTCTTTCAATTGGTATTTCTTCTGTTGATGGTCCTTCGAGCCTTTCTTTGAAAATTGTGTCATTAAAGACTTTGAAATTAATTTCTTAATATCGAAGTACTGGATATCTCATTTACATTTTATAAGGAAGTTCGACAACACAAGTGTTCTCCATTCAACGTTGATTCTGAGTTTCCTTATTAGAACAATATAACAATGAAATGCAGTTTTGCAATATAGTGTTTATTATATAGTATACAGAAGGGTGCTCTATTTAACACGTGACTAACATTGTATGAACAATATAATATTTTTTCAAGGAAATAGTAACCACCTTCTGATACTTTTCACACCATGGTAATTCATAATGAATCATCGACATGACTCCATACTTATGTCATCAACAAAGTGTAAACGAATTACTGAGTTGTACAACATTATGTTTACTCTTGGTAGGAAATAATAACAAATGCGTTATATTGCCTTAAAGTTCACCTTCCATCATTATACTTAGTGGAAAGGAAGTTAGTAGCATAATAAAATTAACTTTTAACAAAAAAATAAAAACCGACTTCAAATAGTAAACTACTCTAAAACATATGTATATGCACTAAAAAGTAAAGTCGGTTTTTATTTTCTGTTAAAAGTTAATTTTATATTATCGGAATTCCCGACAAATACCACATAAGATTATTCAAGGCAAGTGCGTGAAGCTTTTGCTAGATACGCGTTGTCCACCTTAGCGCCATCTACGATTCTCATTAGGATGGATCGCAGCCAAATAATTATTACAAAAAAACGTAACATTACGCCTGTAATCCCCGAAGGGGTAGGCAGAGAAGTGTAATACACCAAATAAATTATTACATTATTACAAAGAAAATATGTATTTATTTGTACATGGTTCTAAATTGTGCGAAAATATTATTTGTAATAAAAAGAAGTGTCATGTCGAGAAAGATTTATGAGAAAACATTAACTGTGTTTACTGTTTGCGTATATCATAAAAATAGCTTCAGCAATTCTTCAGGCATGACATAGAGCGTTCAAAAAGTTTTGCAAGAGTAAACATTTATTAGGGCTATTGGAAGGAAAATAGGACTACGGACCAATGCGAAGGACGACGATAGGGTGACCTGATTATGGTAGCCCATGATAGTTGTCCAACTACCTTTTTTATTAATTTTAATTTATAATAAAGATACAACGTATAACCTCACTTTGATCACCATTGGCTTAGCGTCGTTTTTAACAAATTTCAGTTGGTTTGTTCTCTTCCCAACTTAGAACTCAAAATGATACCCATTGGTTTTGTATAAAATGTACTTAAGTTATTAGTTTCTCAGAATGACAATAAAAAATGTAATTATGAAATTCATAGATTATTTTTCAAAATGTATTATGACTGATTCCGGCGTTGTTTTAAAGCTCAAAGAGAAAAATTTGTAATAGTTTAGGTAATGTATGTTCGAAACTTAATTGATACAAGACATGATTTCATTCTCTTGCTTTAAGCAACTAGTATGTCCTCGGTGGTACTTAAATGTCTACCAAACATCGAAACAAAATAATAAATTTATTATCTAATGCTAGCAGCGTTTAATCATAACCTAGATTTGAGCTAACGTTGTTGTAAGTCAGTGGTTCTTTAGTTGTTAAAATATACTCAATTGGACATTGGACGAGTTACATATCTAAAAAAGTCTATAAAAACCACTGACTTTAAGTTATATACGTTGTATAAGAGTAATAAGTAACCATTCACGTAAAATATACATGCGTACACGACGAATTAAATCAAATATATAAAACTAGTTAGTAGTTTACGCCAGATTTTACAGAACTGCGGGATAAAGTAGTGATTATGTAAAATGCACATAAATCATGAAAGTAAAATGTAACTTCAAATGCATTAAATAAAGTCCAACTTTTCAAAAGAACACTTAAGAATAAATCTATTAAGCATTTTCTGGCAAAGCGCGATGCAGCGCAGGTTGCATTTAATTGTTCTGATCGTAATCAAACGTTTAGTATAAGTTGTGAATTGTATTTAGTTTTTTGCTATACCGCATTTATTTATTGGTGTTTGCATTTTTTTAAATATATACCGACAGAGAGTTCTTAGAAAAAATGTGTTTAATTTTATATAATTATAAAAAATAATTTAACAATCACTATAAGGGTAGTACATTCAGTCCGTTTTCGTAAGTACATTGGTATACGTAGAGGTATATATTTGTTGGTTTTATAAGGTAAACAAACTATCCCCCTATTCTGGTGGAAGCAGCCACCCTACGCACGAACATTGTTAGGCGTCGCGCTGGCGGCACCGCTCAGTCACAGTTGCCCGTTGGAACAGTCTACTCGCCCAAACCGCGTACAAGTTCGACATGGCCCGAAGTGGAACCGCTCTCGTTTTCATCGCGCTGTTGGCGCTTTTCGAAACTGGTACGTTAAATATTGTTTTCAAAAGTTATTGAACTATTGGCATAGAAAAAAAATTGTATTTTTTTAACAATAAACATTTATTTACTGTGTATTGCCAAAGGAATTTAGTTTTTCAATAGTTTATGTGAACGATATTTATTCCTATTTCCTTCGATTTACGCTGAAGATTCGTTGTTTCCAGGTTTATAGTAATATTGAATTTTTGATTTTTTAAAAACTTACCTATTGGATGTAAAAATCTTTTTATTATTTTACGGTTGGTACTGGCGTCTGACGGCTGCAACTATTTTTGGTTTTCAAGACAATAATCTAAACGTGAAAAAATATCGCTATTTATTTTCATTTGTTCAACATAAAAAAATATTCAAGGTCACAGTTAACGTCGAATACTAAAAATAACACGCAACATTTGAAGTGGATTTTCCGCACCATAAACACGTGTGAAATTTAATTGATATAAAACTAATGCAATATTTGTTCAGTATCAAACTAAACTAGTTAAAAATATTCTTTAGGGTTGGATGGAAATAATCAGAAAAGTGTAATTTAACGCTACCGAATGTAGAATTTTATTTACTTTTTATTATAATTATTATCGGAAAATCTAAATTCTGGTAGTTATGAAGTAAGAATGAAAATACTAAACTATTTTCGACGTTTGAGGGGGACGAATTAGACCTTTAAGCTACGTGTCGATAACTTAAACAAATAGTTTTGAAGGTGCTTACAATTAAAAAAATGTTATAACACATACGGAAACCAATTTTCAATAGAAACCGCAAAACACGACGAATCAATATTCACAAGTTAGTTTTGAAAATACAAAACTTTGTAAACAACCTCAGTAATTTTACATTGTAACTGAAAGTAATTTAGCTTCCTCCACCGTTTGTTATTATAAGAGTACTGAAGGTCATACATATTTTAGTCATCGTTCTTCTCCTTAGAAATCATTTATATACTATTATATTATATTATATTATATTATATTATATTATATTATATACTATTACAAAAATAAAATTTATAACTAATTATAAACATAAAATGTATAACTATGAATATAAAAGTTATAACTATAACTATAAATATAAAATTCATAATTCTGAAAAGTCAAAAGTACGCGCCGGGTTTCAAACCGCAAACACCCGGAGTGGTAGGCCGAAATCTAAAGAACTAGGCAATCACTGCTTTTTATCTATACTTCTATACTTATACTAATATTACAAAGAGGAAAGATTTGATTGTTTGTTTGTTTGTATTGAATAGGCTCCGAAACTATTGGACCGATTTCAAAAATTGTTTTGCCAATAGAATCCTACATTATCCCTGATGAACATAGGCTATATTTAATATTAGAAAAAATATAATAAATCCTATCCTGAAATTCCCACGGGACCTAAAACTCCGCGGGTAAGGCAAAGCTCGTTACTGATAATTAATTATAGACAGTAGACGACATATAGTCACTAGATTGTATTAAATTCACTTATGTATCCCGTCTCTATTCCCAGACAGGTCATGTTATACTGGTGATAAACATTTTTCCCAAGGACGTCTGTGTTACATGAAACGTATACAAAAGGCATAAAATAATGTGGACCGTTGGCGCGTTAATGAGGCGCCTGTCTGTCCGCGCGCTATCCCGAATACGAATTCAGATGACGTGTATTCATGGAGCACTTCGAATGGAAATTTTCGGTTCTTATTTGTTTTCTTCCTTTGCGTCGGGAAAAATATTTAACGACACTAAAAGATAGACGTGAAATTGTGTTTTATGCGTTTGTATACGGATATTATTAAATGTTTCGTTCAAACGATCAATTGAATGACGTTAAGGTTGATTGAACGAGGGCGGGATATATAAAAATATAATGGTACGATATATTATGTGCATATACGTAAAGTATTTTTGTGTGCTTTAAAAAAAGGTCTCAATAACATTAGAATGCCAACGCTTACTTCATAACGGTTTCATTTGTTTCATTGGACAGATGTTTTATTCAATACAACAATTGTCGCTTAAACGAAATGAAGAAAACAATAAATTTTATAACAACAACATAACATCACGCCAGGTCCCTAACGGGGTAGGTAGAAAGCACCGAGTGCCAAATATCTCTGTCCTTACAAACCTGACGCGCTTCGTCTACATTCGTCACTCTCTGGATGCATACATGCCGGTTTCGAAGACTCTTGACTCCCCCGTCAACGAGTATCCGACTGTAAGCAGTATCGGATACTGGTCGAGTTATTACTATTATTATTGGTCGGGAACATCTCGCGAAGCTACGAACGTCAGTCGTGTCTATGGATGTCTATTTCAAGTGGTGGTATAAATTGGCTTTGTCAACGATCCAATGATTACGCCAGCTCAACAGAAACCCGACAAATGTTAGTATAATACGTGGCAAGTGAGCGTTAATATTTACTGTTAGTAACGCGTGAGTATCTAAAATCAAATACACAAGATATATAGAAAAATACGTAAGAATTCTAACGAAAATAAGAGGCTTGTTGTGTTGCAAGTGGAAGTTGGGCAAGTGGTATAGTTAATTGAAGGAAAATTAAATCTTATTATATATTTGACATATCACGTCAAGTTTGTAAGGACAGAGAAATTTGGCACTCAGCGCTTCCTGCCTATCCCTTTAGAGACCTGGCGTGATGGTATTTAAATTACAAAACACATTTGATTTATTCTTACAATACTGTAGTACTGAGTTATTGAGATTTTTGCTTATTTTTGACCGACTTCAAAAAGGAGGGGGTACTCAGTTCGTCTGTATTTTTTATTTTTATTTTTTTATCAGATTTATTTCCATTTTTTTAAAACTATACTACGAGTATACGCTAAAGCGAGTATTCAAACATTTTAACACCTAATAGTCATTAAACTAATTGCCACTAACGGTCCCATTAACACACTCCTATTCCAATTTGAGTATATAAATGTCCATGGGTGGCAACGAACATTCGTGAATGATGTCTGTTGGTTTGCTGAAAATAATAGGATATGTTTTCAATAATACGATATTTCATTTAAAATTCTCTAGAAAACGAACGTTGGTAGGAAAGTAAAAAAAAAATCACCAACAACAACAACAATAAGAGAAACAATTTCCTCGCGTTGAGCAAAATACACCGTAATTGGAAACGATGGAACGACCGGGTCGTAATAAAAATTGAAAATAATAATGGCGCTTGTTTTCACAACTGCGATGCAATATTGAATGGCTCTCAACGCTCCGCGGAACTAAATGCGCGTCGCGTAACATAATATCGTGTGCATCGTAAATTGCAGCTATTTGTTAAACCACGTGTAAATAATAACATGTGACAGAGAATACACATGGAATAGCAATATAATAGTTTGAATATACAGGCTATGTTACTAACATATTGATATGTTCTTCAGATATTCTCAAAGCGTTTGGCTGCAAAGGTGGTAACATCATCGTAAGGCGATGATAGCGACATATTTTTACGCCACAGGATACCAAAATGTCTCAAGATATACATTCTACGTGTGAGTTTGCCGAAGGAAATTTTTTGGGAATTGTAGGAAGTACTTTATTGAAGCTGAAGTGTCGGTGAAAACGGAATAGACTGCACATATAAATATACATTCTCGTTCGGTATACGTAGACGGCTTTGCTTGCCAGTGCTCTTTGAATACTTATATATACATACACTAGTGGCCCGCCCCGGCTTCACACGGTAGTAGATCACTTTGCTTTATTGTCAATTATTTGCAATAACACAATAGAAACCTCAAAAAAACAGTATTTCTCTACTACATAATGGATGTTATTATACATATAAAACCTTCCTCTTGATTCACTCTATCTTTTAAAAAAACCGCATCAAAATCCGTTGCGTAGTTTTAAAGATCTTATCATATGTACATAGGGACAGACAGCGGAAAGAGACTTTGTTTTATACTATGTAGTGATAAATAACTAACTGAAACACGGAAGATAATGGAAGCTACACAAAATATTCACTGGCTCTAAAAATTCCATCGTGAATCAGACTCCTTGAGCCGCGAGGTAACGAACGAGATAACAAGACAATCTTCTGTTATCTCAAACTTTATCTAGCGACACAATATCGTACGAGTATCGTCTGACATACTGGTTTAGGATCACCTTTCAAATATTACAGATGAATCCTTAAGTTACATATGCAGATGATCTTTACATAGTATAAAACAAAGTCGCTCTCCGCTGTATGTCCCTATATGCATATGCTTAGATATTTATAACTACGCAACGGATTTTGATACGGTTTATTTTAATAAATAGAGTGATTCAAGAGGAAGGTTCGTATGTACAATGACATATATTATGTGGTAGAGAAATATTGTTATTATTTATATGGCAGAACAACGTTTGCCGGGTCAGCTAGTTATATAATAAAACGTTCCCATTTGAGTTCATTTATTTACTGTCACTTACAATAGATAGATCAACGTCTGTTAATAACTTTATCGATCCTAGATTAACGATTTGTAAATTTTGTCATTAGCAAACGACTGCCAAAGGACCTCACGATATTCTAAAAAGTGAAGCAAAACAAAACCGCAGTTCACAACTTTATAGTTGACGAGGACTTAAGAGGAGATTATGACCGCAATGTCAAACTTTCACCGTCAACTCCAAAACACGAATAGAACTAATACTTTACGTAAGAATAATAATAATCGAATATGGCTATCTGGAATATTGGTCCGATTTGAAAAATTCTTTCAGTGTTCGATAGCTCATTTATCGAGGAAGGCTTTAGGCTATATAACAT
>DWUN01003216.1:0-12402 GCA_018249975.1 Passova gellias
TAATTAGTCATGCAAATTGGCCCCGTGCGGACCGTCCGCCGCCTCCCTTTGTTCCAGAACGATACGATCTCGCCGTTTGATGAAATAATAAAAGATTTATATTTATAACTGTAGAAAACTATTTATTTTGATTTATATTTTACACTGACATGACACTATATGAACAAGCAAAACAGAAGAAGACTTATAAAAGTGTCTACGCAAAAAGGACAGAGATCCGTATTGCTATTTTCTTTGGTAGGCGCGGCGCATGTCTGCGTTTCTCCCAACATTCTCTCCTGAACGCAGACCCATTGCTCTGCTGAAAACTTCATGTTTTGGTCTATGCAGTCCTTTGGTCAAAATGTCCGCAGTCATGTCTTCACTTCTTCGGTATTTTATCAGGACTTGTTTGGCGGCAATCCTCTCTCTGATAAAGTGATAGCGAACATCAATATGTTTGCTGCGTTGATGATAACTTTCATTTCCTGAAATGCGAATGGCACTTTGATTGTCACAGTGAACAACAATAGGAGTAGCTGATGATTCAGGCCAAAAATCTTCATCTAATTGTTTTAGCCAAATCGCTTCTTGCATAGCAGTGGCCAGGGACATGTATTCGGCCTCCGTACTTGACAGGGCTATAGTTGGTTGTTTTTTTGAGCACCAACTTATTGCAGCAGCTTGAAGGATAAAAATATATCCAGTACAGGATCTACGGTCTTCAGAATGACTGGCCCAATCAGCATCACAATAGCCTGTAATGTTGCCTTCGGAGTTTCCATCATATGTCAATTTATAATCAGTAGTGGCTTTTAAATATCTTAAAACTCTCTTCAGTGTAGTCCAATGCTCTGCAGTGGGTTGACCATTGTACCGACTTAGTGAATTTACAATATATGTTATGTCTGGTCTTGTCCCTTGTGACAAATATAATAAGCACCCAATAGCTTCTTGATAAGGTACATTTCTTAATATTTCTTCCTCATTTTCGGCTTTCTTTAATTGAATGTTTGGATCACATGGAGTCCAGACTGGCTTGCAATTGTCCATCCCAAAACGAGTAAGTATCTTTTTAATATACATTGATTGATCCAGTGATATTTTATTTTGATCTTCGTGTGTTATTCTAAATCCAATACATTGTTTTGCCCTTCCCATGTCTTTCATACTAAAGTTATCCTTAAGCCTTTTTTTAATTTCTACAGCAGTTTCAGTATTATCCAACGATAATAATTACTAGGTGTAACGATAATATCACGAGATATTTTGAGTGATCGCAGCGATTGATCGCCGGTAATAACCAATGCCACATTTGTGTCAAATGAAGGTAATCTATCGCATGGACGCCTCGCACGCCGGCGACGGCTCGCTCAGTTCCGAAGCATTCGCTAAATCCCTGGAGTACAAATTTATTCGAGCGGTTCCTAGAAATTAGAATTTCCTTTCTTAAGATAGGTTCGGACACATGTTGCGAGTATAATGACGGTCCGAATAAACCGCGCCTTTTCAAGGAACTTCACACAAGAGAGCTACATCGCGACCACCATTATCATAATATATCCGATGACGTCACTGCGCATAACAATGCCGTTGGAGCGAAATTCTGTTCATTTGTCATCGCGCGAGACGAAGGTGGCTCGAGATGAAGTATTTCCGACGTGCGCGTGATATAGTATACTTAATACGAGTACGTAGTAGCGAGAGAGTAGCGGGGAACTGTAGCGGGGGCCGGACGACGGCTTAGAGCTGGAGCTGCCGTTACAAATACGATTCATGAAGCTACTGAAACAGAAACTCCGTTATGCTGACACTGTATGCGTGCGTGCGGCGGCCGGTGTGTGCTCGACGTGCGTTACGGCGCTGTGAAACTGAACGGTGGACTGAAGCGATTATAAATTTGTACCTATAGAATGATCAGGTTGTATCAAAAATAACTCCTGCACGGTTGACAAAATATCTAATCGTAATACACTCACAGTAACGCGACGTCTGGCTTCGGAGGAGACGCGGAGGTCGGTGGGCGGTCGCTTTCAGATGGACTAGTACGCGATCCTCGCATCGTTAAACGAAACCTTCAATAGTCGTGTAGGATACTGAGGCAGGTAGGTGTCGATGTGTTCCTAAAAGGGTTCTCGTACGTGCAAACGACCTCGCGTGTCGCTCGCCGCCCTCGGCCGCCCCCCTCGGCCGCCCCCCTCGGCCGCGCGGCACACACTCGACGACAAATAAATTAGATCAAGGAAAGTTATCCGTCGGCGGCGCCCTAATGACTTATTGAAGGCGCCCGAGATAGATTTCTTTAGTTCCCAGGTTACGTCGGCCGTAAATCTTACGACTTTTCTATTTTTTTTCCGACACTTCGTCGGGCATGACTCGGAGTTGTGGATGAACTGAGAATTATTATGATTACAGCCGGAACGAGTATTCCAAACGTTCCAACATTTTTGTTAGCCGTTTTTTCTTCTTCAGTCCTTTGAGTTCGTTTCATTTGAACCAATAAAAGCACTCGGAGACCTCGAGGAGGCTTTAACCAATAACAAAAGAGACAACGGGGGATCAAAGGTCCGACAAATATTGCATGATTGTGTTTTGTTTATCAATTAACATACATACATTTGTACTACGTGCGCATCGCCGCAGGGAGGGCTATCGACTATACCGTCGGAGCGGCCATAGGTCGTCTGTAATACGTCTCCGATAGCGACACGCGGTGTCGGGAGGTAAGCGTGGCTGCATCGCCGTACTGAACGTTTTCATTTGGATGTTGGTCCTCGCACGGAGCGCTGATCGATCACATGCTCGTTACGTGCTGTAACGCATTCGTTTATAAACGTTTAGTGGCCGCGGCGGCGCTCCAGCGATTCGAGAACAGCGTCCGCGCCGTGCGGCGCCGGCGGGGACACTTGCGACGATCACCAGCACATTTGGTACAATATAACATATAAAAATAGCAAATTAGATCGTAATTAAAAATGTTCCAGTTGAAAATGTCCGATTGAGGAGCAGTGCCGGCCGCGGCGACCGACTTTCGGCGAGTTGGATTTATCTACATGTCCCGAAAGCCATTTATTTTGAGCGACAATCTCCTAAATTTTACAATTAGATCCAAACTGCACGATATGTTCCGAGTTCGGGTCCCGCGCCCGCCGCCCTCGAGGCGGGGCTGCCGCTCGCACTCGGCGGCATTTTATTTTGAAAAAGTTTTCTCTTAAAGTATTTAATAATTTTTTGTCAATTAATGCCCGTTAATAATGTCTCGATTCATGAAAATTAATGTTTAAAGTATAAAAACGTCGCAACAATTGGACGGGTTCAATACGCAAACGCAGGTAACGAATAGCACTACTTATTTTAAAGCAATTACGCAAATGAAGAATATGCGAGGTAGTAGAAGTCGTGTACGGCTCGCCCGGGATGCAGCACCGCCGCGCCGCCGTCTGCCGGGAAACAGTTGTTTTTACAGTATTCTGTGTTTCTGTGTGAAGGTGTGGATACGTGTATACCACGTGTTTACTTCACAATTCCTGCCGAAAGCGACAACCCTAATTTAACCGTCGGAGATAATCTCCGGTACAAATATGGTACAAGTGTAGAAGCGACCCGCCGTCCCAGCCGGCCGGCCGCGACTGTGACTCGTGCTACATGTATGTGTAACTTGTAATTCTGTACGGCGTGCTTACCACAGGTGTCTGTCGAGCCCTTCGTTCGCTCTTGTATTCTTAATAGCGCCGTTAACAGATATCGCCGTGTCTGTCGGTCGCGCTGCTGTCGAGACAAACAGTAGCAGTTCGGCTTTCGTATACGATATCGCATTTTAACGCACTTCCCTATATTTACAAATGTATTTAATTATTAAGTACTGCTAGAATCACTGATTTGACTGAGTTCAGTTTTGAAATGCTCACTTTGTAAATTGAATAAGTCGTTCGTTCTAGCCACGAATGCATCCGGCGGTGCGGTGCGTGCGGCACGGTTGTATTCACAACAGTCTGTATATCTTCGCAACAAGAGCAGGTTATAGAGCAACGTATAGTCTACATTTTACCCTAGAATTCACGCGGGGTCGTTATTTACATGGGACTTTAAAATTGTAAAACTTTGTGACACACTAATCTCCACGCGGGCGAAGTCGCGGGCAAAGCTAGTATGAACTATATCGAGAGAAATAGCTCAGTGAAACTTTTCGAAACGGAGTATTTTCAGTTTTTCAAGGTAGAGTCCTCGACACGCGTCCGACTTCATACATGGAATAATTACAGAAAGAGAAAAATACCTGAAGGTGCTTTCCACCCTTGTCCAATACGCGGAGGGAAAAACAAACATTCGCTGCTAACACAATGGGATTCTTTGGAGAATATAGGGCTGCAGCTCTCGTTATGTCCCCGCCTCGCCTCGCTATGTCCCCCGCCTCGCCTCGCTATGTCTCCCGCCTCGCCTCGCTATATCCCCCGCCTCGCCTCGTTCTGTCCCCCGCCTCGCCTCGTGCCGTGTCCGCCTCGTTATTAGAACCTCTCTTTGTGAATATCATTTTAGTCCCAAATTGGGAACTTTTCCAATAACCGACGGCGCTCAGTAATAATTTCACTCATCGAAAATATGATTGCAATCAATTGAATATTTTAATTGGTTCGTCGCCGAAGTCTGCAGCGGAGTTACAAATATAGCGGGCGCGACGCTGCGTGCGACGGTCGCTGCTTCAAATGCCCACTTGCAATAGTTCCACGTTATTTGCGGCAGCGGCTCCGGGGCAACGGCTGGAACTGATTCATTATTGTTTCGCCCTCTATTGTCGCCATAACTGCGGCCGGCCGCGTCGGTTTCGGGGCTTCCCCGTGGATTTATGGTCTTTCGATCGACACAAATATATCCGCATATTTATAGCACCGTCGTCGCCTTGTTTGCGCGATTCTGTGTCTATGTACATTTTGCGCTAGATATTTAAGTCGAGGTAAAATATTTGACATAGACGCAGTGATTAAATTAAATTATTATATAGATTCAAGACTAAGATGTAAATTATGTCGATTCCGTGATGTTTCAATTTTTCGGACAGAATATTATCATAATTGTTTATAAAAATACTTTATACAATTATAGATAGAAACCTATGGGATCCAAGGAGAGAATAAATTATATAAAATCTACACTACTATTATAAAGAGGAAAGATTTGTATGTATGTACAGACTAGCTTTAAAACTACTGGACCGGTTTCAAAAATTCTTTCACCATTTGAATGCTACATTATCACTGATCAACATAGGCTATATTAATTACAGGAAAAAGTAAAGATCCCTACTAAAACGACAATAAGTAATATAACGCAAGGTGTAAAAAATGCCATAAAATGTCTTTCATCGCATGCACTGCGATAACTATTGACGATAGAACAAACCAAATGTTCTACAATATTAAAGAACATATCAATATCTACAAAAAACGTCGCGATAGCACGTGTCTAGCTATTGTAGTTATGTCACTATAACTACTTTTTAACATTTTAAAAGTTAATAGAAATTCCGACCAAAATCAGAGCAAGTTATCCATGCATTACCTTTGCCTTGATCCTTATCTAAATACATAATTCACTAAGCAAGACTGATTAAATATCTCTTACTTTATTCAATCTAGACCTTCCATACGATTCCGCTAGTCATTCGGCCAGTCCGTGATAAACACAACCGTTTCCACTTACTGATCCACTTGAAGAAATTTGTTATTTCCTGGGGTAAGAAGCTCTATGTTTCTGGCAATTTTTTTCTTGTTTTGGTATCTTTCAAAATGTCAACTTCTATAAATAAGTAAATGAGATGTTTCTAGAAACGTGCGGGTCCCTTCGCAGAAACAAGCAGTACGTACGTACACGGTAGGCGAGCGTCGGCCGAGCGGGCCCTGGCCTGCGCTCGCTTTTTTGCTATACGAGTAATCGTGCTTCCCGCTTGGGTCAAGCGGCGCTGATCACTTTGTGTGATACTGGAGCAAGAAACTGGAGCAAGAAATTGCGGCCGAGCGGAAACGCCGCAGAAATCCGGCTCACTGAACTTCGGTTATATACCTGTTACCTGCGTACGGCTACGATATCGTTTGCTACTATTGTTAGCGAGTGCTAAATGTTAAAGCGGCATTGTCTGTGAGAAAAACGGTGTGGAATTTACATTCAATAGAAATTACATAAGTAAAATAATGAAGATCTCGCGCTCAGTATTCGCTGCGAGAGACGACACGGAGAAACACGCTGGAAGATTCCTCGTCGCTCCCGGGACCCTATACAGAGGCTTACCTGAATTACGGTCGACGGGAGTCGACTCCGAGTAGAATAACGTAACTGAATTCTTGAGATACATACATAAATACTTATTGGATTCGGTGCGAAATAAAAAAACTTTAATAATAAAACCTTTATTCGTGGGCACAGTTGTCGAGATTGTCAATATATTTGTTTTCGCATCGTCGGTAACGCCTTCGCCCGTCTGTCCCTAGCGGTCGGTTACTCGTTCTTGTGTTATTTGTTCCTGCAATCTTTCAAATCTGCTCAGCATCCGGCATATCGAGTCGAAGCACCCGGCACGTGCCGCGCGCGAGTCGCACTCGCTAGCTTCGGTATATGATATCCGATTGTTGCAGTGTACTTCTTTACGGTGTCAGCGTCCGTACATATTTTCATGTAACTTTCTACCCGCACGCTAATTACCGGTTAAAGGTAACCTGAATTATTAATATAGAAGGTTCGGAAGCAGATAATAAACTTGCTGCCGCTCACGACAACGAGGAACGTGTACCTGAGCCCGCAAACCGGAACAAACTCGCCCCAGAGTAGTACTTCAAATATGTCTCTAATGACTGTAATGCTCTTGGCGAGCTCGCCTTCAAACAAAATTGTGTTTTCTTGGGCTCGAGTACTAGCGTTTTAATGTCACAGCACTTACGAGTATCTGCTCGCTGCATAGTAAGTAATAATATCGAAGTTATGAAGATACGAGTATCCGATATTAAATAAATAATTTCATTACGCCGAGAGAATAATTTCGCCGCACGCAAATGTTGCGATTGAAACGTTTTGACTACATTTGTATATAAATTCGACGACCGCTCGCCGTTCGTAAAACTGCTTGCGAACATCGAGCTCTTTATCACTTCGCGAAGTGCACTCGAAATTTTACTGAAACGCGTCGTAGTAAATGTCAAAATGGTGTGCGATAGCAATTGTGTGAAATAGCGGCCGTAATGATATATCTGCGTAACGTATTACTCGCAACGGCGGCGGTAACGCTCGTCGGCAATACCGCCGCCGAGGCGCTTCACTCGCGTCTACGTTATGAGGATCTACCGATGTATGTCATGTTGACAAATATAAATTCGTTTGCGAGAGCATTAGCTTGGTTCGCCCGTCGGCCGCCCGGTGCCGGCTGGAAATAGAATTGTTATTATACGACCACGTCGGGTTCTCATCACCTCCCTGGAGAGGCACAACACACCGAGTACCGAATACCTCGACAGTGTATCGATACAGAACTTTGTCTAGGGTGGGGTTCTTATTAATGTGAGATGAATCTTTTACGAACTTCGCCACGGCCACGGTCCTGCATATATCGCGAGCCGTGGAAGGTAAGTCGAGAGAGTGAGATCTCGAGATCATAAATTACGCCAGCGGCAAAGTAGGAGCTCAAAGTAGGAGCGGCGCCGTTTATTACGCTCTGTTGTGCAAATAAGAAATGTCTCTTAAACATTTTATTACCCCGGCTACATGTGGCGCTGAGAGATTCTGTTCTAGTTACTTATAATATTTTTCTACTAACTACACTAGACATTGTTTGAAATAAATATACATGCTATGTATTGTAGACTTTGAGAAAATAAAACATCCATTCATTTGTCGGGCGCGAGTACAAGCTCTATCCCCGATTGTAACAAATCAAAGCTGTGCTATTATTATTGTTTAGTAATATTACTTATAGTTAAGGCAATAAGTGATTTTAACTATACTTTTCCGTACTTTAAGATAATATTGTATATATTCGTTTATATCAACAGATGCAAGTTCAGAAGCTACCGTCGCTGCCCGATATGAGGGTGTAACGGTATGACTGGGCGCATCGGTCTGCATTGTAGTCCTTTTCTCTTTTTATAGTTTGGTTCGCGGTGTACGACTAGCTTTAAGACACTGTGAATAAAAGTGCTAGTGGAGAACGTTCTGGACGCGTACGGCGTATTACTATTGTATTACAGATATCGAGTAGATATAGATAAAGATATCGCCTTGCTTTTTTGGTCGTAGACTAGCGGCAAAACTGTTATTCTCGGCGAGTGAATCACAAATTTCCAATCGGATTAAATGTAAAGCTATTCTGCACAAAATTTTCAAGTAATCACAAATATGGTTCGTTTTAAAGAGAGCGAGAACTAAAACGACCGTCGCGCGGCTAATTCGGGCCGAAAGTTAGTTTGAGTGGGAAAGGTTTTGTTTGAGAAACATTCAAGAACTGTTAGAATCTAAAAGAAGCTAGTAGTAGTGCTTGTAGTGTAGGTATACTCGTGTGGGTACGGCTGACTACGGCGGCCGGCGAGTCGCAGCGGGCCGCTCCACCGGCCCCTCGCCCGCTGCGGTAGTTTTGGGTATGCAAATGCGTAACATCAATTTCTAGCTTATTTTATTCCTACCTTTTTTGATCTCGTCCTGAGCAAAATGTAGGTTCATTTTGCTCAGGACGAGATCAAAAAATAATTTGATATTATAGGAGTTATAATTTAAGGTTTACGAGCTTTTTTAAACGCCTCGATTCTCTGGCGGCGCAATATTCCGTGAGTCCGTTATTTGACTACCGGCGACCGGGACATGTCCTGTTTATTTCATTTCAGCTTTAAAACATGGGAGGTATGGAAATTAAACGTGATATAGATTGAGACTTCGACAGAAACTCTACGAACGCCATTGATAACATTCAATGATCCTTTACTCGCACGTACGAAAATATCAAAGGGGTAAAGTGAAAAGTATAACATCCTTCATAATTATTTACCATGGTCGTAGCGTGTCATTATACTGTCACATTGCGATTATACAAATACTGCAATAATAAACAAATACATAAGTAACGTACTATAGAAATGTGACGTGTGACAAGCGAGGTTCGTACGAAGAATTGACCACGAAATTACATTCACTCACAGGTATTGTTATATTGTTATATCGGATAAAGGTTAACAGGTTAGATACAAATGTATGTTTCATTCTCAGAGAATTCATAGCACATCTCATTGTCTCATTTACGAGTATCATTTTTTTTCTGAAAAATAGTTTCTGCATCTGCGTACCGAGACACACCGACGTGTCTGCCGGCGGGTAGGCCTCTGCCCTCTTCAGGCCGCGCGGCCGAGCGCGCAGCTGCAATCATAGGAGTTCTATTCATAACCGCGAGGTTAATGACTCCGCGCTCAGGACTGATGGAAAATAGAAAAGCATGGAAAATCGTTCCGGATTCTAATGTTGCTTTGATTTAAACGGCGTAGGCAGGAAACCTTGTTAGATTATATTTCTACTAGAGTCCTGTGCGAGGTGCGCTGTCTCGAGTCGCGGCGGGTGCGGTGAGGTGCGGTGCGGGGCGCGGCGGGTGCGGTGCGGTGCGGTGCGGTGCGGTGCGGTGCGGGGCGCGGCGAGGCGCGGCGAGGCGCGGCGGGGCGCGGCGGGGCGCGGCGGGTGCGTTGCGGTGCGGTGCGGTGCGGTGCGGTGCGGTGCGGGGCGCGGCGGGTGCGGTGCGGGGCGCGGCGCGAAGGCCGGTTGCGTGCCCGCGGCCCGGTGCTATTCAAACTAAATGAGCGCTCTAATTTCCGTAATTCAATATGCTCGACTTCTGACTAATTAGTACGCGGTAGTTTCATTACTAAACAAATGTTATATCTACAAGTTTTATTCGCTCGGTACTACTTATTTGGTTTATTATTTTTATGAAAGTAATAAATTCATAGGTAAAATAAAGAATTCGATAGAATTTCTAATATAATGTACGTTCGTAGCGTTTAGACATCACCGACCGCACGCTTGCATAACCCGTTCCTCGAGAGCGACGCGGCGGGGAGCGCCCCCGCCGCACTCGCCGCGTGTCCGAGGAGGATGTATTGCTGATCCTCGCATTTTTAAAAACTAAATTCACGACACCCGGCTCAAAAATATCTTTATGCTTAGGTTTAAATTTGTTATAACATAGAATAAGGTGTTATGAAAGGCACCGGGGCGCAGCTCGCGGGCGGCGGTTCACTGAACTGCCTCTCGCTAAATGTCTTTCGTTCTATCTCCGTGACTTCTTTCTCGCAACAAAATGAAGCTCATTTTTTATCATACTTCTGCTTACGTCGTTGTGATATTTGATACATTAGCTCCCTGCGAGTGATGTACAGTCGCCGAGTCAATTCGAGAATTCATGCGAGCCAACGACACGCCAGCGAGTAGCGCCCCCCGCCGCCCGCCGCCGCCCCCGCCCCCCGCTGCACGCCGCCCGCCGCCCGCCGCTCGCCGCCCGCCGCCCGCCGCCCGCGGATTTATACTCAGCGCGGAAAAGCTATAGATCTCGGTCGCGGTCGGTACCTCGCCGGAGGTCTTCGGTGGAGTTGAAAAACTGCGAACCGAACTGACTCTTAATATTGTTTGTCATCACTCGCGCGCACCATATCGAACAATCTTTTGACTCGATGTATGTACCGGAAGAGGTTCCATCGAGATGTCAAAGCTCCTTAGTCATACACGATACATAATTACTCAAAAAGAGCAGTAGTGTTACATAACGTGTTCATGCTAATCGACAAGTGGTTTGTCTACGTGTCCCGCCTTCACACCGTTCACGCGCTTCGTCCGGACGGCTCCCGGGAGAGACGAGAGTGACCCCGGTACGTACGCAGTGGAACCCGGCGGCGGAGCTAGTCCGGCGCAATCCGGTCCGGTCCGGTCCGGTCCGCCCCGGTCCGCCGGTACGCCGCGGTCGCCGGTATAACGGCGCAGTACTTAGAACCTTTTCAACGCTGAGCCGCTTTTCGGTGAATGGCGCCGAAGTGAGACGTTAAAGGCCTCTCCGGTTGAATTACTATAAATAATTAAGCAATATTTCAGTTTAACGGCAGAAATAAATACGCTCGCGGCGGCCACGCCGGCTTTGCGCTTTAAAAGGTTTCAATAAGTCGTGAGAGGAGGAATAAATGTTTGTTATGGACTTTTGCCTCGTGGCCGAGAAGCGCGATGGACGGACGGACGGACCCGCAGGGTGCCTCAGTTTAAGCGTTTATTAGCGTTACCGATAGCTACAAATATTTTAAGCAAAAGGTGTGCCTCGCTAGACCTCGTCCGAGGCGCCGGAAGGTACCGAAGCGGTTACGGAGAAAAATAAAATGAGCTTATCTTAAACACAATTTTTTTATTTATTTAAACAATAGCATGATACAAACACTCACATGAACTATCATCGATTATAGTGATTCGCGATTTGTGTGGTGCGGGACAGATGTAAAGTAACAGAAGGTCCGCTGGCGAACGACGTGAGGTAACTCGATGAAATCCTACTGGCAGTGGCGAGTCGCGCGTGCCGCTGTCACTGCTGACGTACGTCCGATGGATCACAAAAGTAGTCAGCGGTTTGAGGTCAAAAATTTCGAATCGACAATTGCTTCGAAAATACCTTTTCACTCATTAAAGCTCCGTTCCAAAAATGGCAATGGATACCTTTCGAGAGTCTCGTGGGAATCATTTGCTCATGTTGCGTTTTGTTTGTGTAATGAATAAATACCTTATGCAAGTTTGTGTCGCCTTTTTAAAATAATTGGCCGTTCTCGTCATTCTGAAAGAATCTCGGGCCGGAGATTTCAAATGGAGATGCTCCGATTTCGAAACTAAAAAATATAAGATGACATTTTCGCTCGCAGTTCAAGTAAGTAATTAAGTTTTTCTGAGATTCCTCAGCTTGCCGCGAGCTCCAGGCGGCTCTTTAATATTCTTAAGTAAAGCTGTAGCAAATCGTACGTATTCGGTACTAAGTAACGGGTACGCCATCGAGTACCGAGTAACGAAACGTTACTCACGGATACATTTCGTTACTCGCACGTTTCGTATTACGTACGTTGGGCACTACTGTTTTGTACCCGCGACGGAACGGAGACGGTATATGCGTTTGGGGTGAGAGGATGTCTGTTTGTTACCATATATCACCAATGTTACCATTTATCTCCAAAACTATTGATCCGATTTTAATGCAGTTTTCAGTGATGGGGTTTGATTTGATTGGTGCATGATCTTAGATGTGTTACGGTAAGAACTGATACTTGCGATACGTCAAACAAATATACAAGAACAATAATAGTTCTGCCTGCCTCGTTGGTCGTGCGGTTGCTAGCGCGACTGCCGATCGGGAGGTCCTGGGTTCAAATCCCGGGTTGGGTACTG
>DWUN01003217.1:0-12402 GCA_018249975.1 Passova gellias
ACAATGGAATAGGTGGTGAGCCTATTGCCATACACCGGGCACACATCCAGACTCTGAGTCACTACTAGAAATTCTAAGTTAGAAAAATTCCAGCAGTACCCAACCCGGGATTTGAACCCAGGACTTCCCGATCGGCAGTCGCACTAGCAACCGCACGACCAACGAGGCAGTCAATGTCATTATAGTTCTACAGTAACTATAAATATGCTTTCATACAATTGAAAAGCTTGTAATCCTGATGTGGTACGAGATTTAAGCAACAATTAACACGGTTCACTCTTAGTAACTAATACAGATGCGAGGAGAAACTTGCACCGATTAATCATGGTAAGAAATTTAAATACCATTTCCTAAAGTTAATTAATGTGCAATACATACAACAGTCATTTTTTAATTATTACTTTCAACTGGTCTTTAATAACATGTTTGCATTTCTTATTTTTATTTATTTATTCACGGAGTTGAACATTAAGTATTAAATGTAATTGGCATTAGGTTTGTCGTATTTGTAACAGATCCTATTGGATTAGTAAATACATAGTTAACAACATTTTTGTTTGAGTTGCCGAGTTGCAGATTTGCTAATTATATTCAGATTTCTATAAACACTGACAATTGACAATAATTAACGAGTTAAGGAAATGGAAAAGGAGTTAAGGAACAAATTGGGAGTGCAGCTATTAGTCAAACCAGTGAATCATTTTCACACGCCCACGTGTTACTAATGATTTGTATTGCATATTGAGATCAGTATTTTATGGTCGAGCTGTCTTAGTTACTCCATATTTGTTCTATTTTTGAACACCTAATTAAGATTTATTTTGCACAAGAATAATTAAAATATTTTTGCTCTATAACATTTAAATGAGGTACAATTTAGCGCAGAGAGTAGCATTTTATCTCCTATTCAGTTTAGTTTTTTGGGTAGGTATTCTAAATTTTAAATACCAAAGCAGTTTTTTCTAGTGCTTTTATTATTTTGAGCAAAATATGTTACATTTTTTGGTACTTAATTAATAACATTCGATGACATATTATATAATAACCAAATACAATTATAATATTAGAATACAATTTCGTAGGCAAACTTGGGTAAATCTTACTTTGATAAAGAAATTCTTCACTATGGGGGTGTGTGGCGCAGTACAAAGTTCTGAATTCGTTATCACTCAACTACAGAAACTTTGAAACTGCTACTGTGAAAAAATCGGCAGTGGAATTATTGCCCTTTGAATAAAACACAAACATATATTAACACTTATATATTATTCAGGTAAAATAAATAGAATATCTGGCATATACTGTAAATTTTTGTTCTGGAATTATTGATTTGTTTTATCATTTTATCACACAGTCATTTTATGGACGATATTAAAAATCCCCTTTCAAACACTTGTTGGATAGTGAATAGCCGATAACAAAACAAAAATGATAAGAACAAAAAAAATCATTAACGCTATTGACGATACAATCAAGTTTGCAGGAGCAACCAAAAACGATGATAGAGACACACTGTTAAATCAATTATAATAAACTTTTAAACCTCATTTCATTTCGTTTCGCGATCGATTAACAAAAAATATTTCTAATAGTCCATTTCACTTTCCATGCTTTAAGCTATCTATCTCCTTCATACCTTATAAAGCATATACAGATGTACATAGATCAACAAAATAAATAGTGGTATAACTACAAAAAGTACCAGACAAAGAACGCTTTGTTATTTGGAATGTTATACTCCAAGTAGATGGTTAAATCTATTCTAAAAAATCCCACTGACTTTATCCGTTTTAAAACAAATGAAGATCATTGGAAATAAAGCCAAGCTCTACATTCCGCTTACCGACAGTCGCTGACAAATTTAACGTTACTCGTTTGCAATAAAGAACAGTGGAATGAAATCCTTCTCTCATTAATTGTGAAGATATATCACTTAATTCAACGGTTAGTTTTTACCCCGACACTTTGTTACTTTATTTCTCGTTTAATTTAGCGGAAAATGGAGAATTTGTATTAGAAAGGCATAAAAGAGATATAATGACTTAACTACGGCTTAAAAGATTCGACAGAAGGGTTGACCACTACTAAGTATCTCCGGTAATCCGCATTTGAGCAGCTTGGTGAAGTATGTTCGTGGCAGCCTACAGTAGCTTAGTAGACCTCTACTACTACGTACCTATGTATAAACTTTTGTCGACGTAAAGTTTCATGATTAGTCGTAATGGAAATTAATAACATTTTAACATAGAGCTGATTGAGTTCCACCACATGATGTTCTACATCCCCGTCTAATAGCACCATAATAAAAGAAGAGTCATTCGGTTTAGAAATGGTTTTTATTATAATACTGAGAATAAAGGCATTCCAACTTAGCGCTTATATGTCTATGAGGAACACGCATTGCACGGTGTCATAGGGGAATAAATTCAGATGCCCATAAGTGGTTGTAGCTTTTTAAGGTTGACAGTTTAGCAATATCTTCTAAAGATAAAAACGACACCATTAAATACGAGGCAAAATGTAGTTGAGTACCGGCCGAAATGACATTCATAATAGCTTAACCTTTGAACTAAATAAAATGCAAATAAAACGTAATAAACACTACAATAAGAGCTTCTGAAAAGTTTAAACGTAGGAATGTTAGCTCGCTCACAAAAGATAAAATCTTCCTTTGAATCCGCTGTGAATATCCTTTTATTGCACTAAGACAAAGTGTTTTTTTTCAAATGAAGAAAGAATATAACTTTGTATTAACAGCGATGCAATACAAAATAGCGGTAATTTTAAATATTTACGTATTAATCATCGGTGTTAGGATTATCGTTTCAATTTTAGGTTATTTTCCACCCAAAAAGCAAGCCCCAATACATTTATAAGGTCATACAAGTAGCAAATGTTTTAATATTAAACACTTATATTAAAGTCCCGGCAGACGGGACTAAGAAACGCAGAGAATGGGAATTACTATGTACTGGTCAAATCGGCGTTCAGCTTACGTAATATACATGCAAATATGAATTTTATCAGCGGTCTGCTTATTAACACAGATTTTCTCTGAATTTGGGAGCCATTTCAACCATGTGCCGTGTATGAAATTGTGCAAGTTGTAGGTTCACTGAAGTAATGAAGCTAAGGTTGTTACTAAAATCTTTCTAATATTTATCCAACATAAACATACATACACAAACGATGGCTTCTAACTTCGAATATGGTAATTTGGAACTTTTTGGCTAGTATTGATCAGGAAACTTTAGACAATAGCGTGTTAAAGGCCGAAGTAAAAGTAAAGTCGCGTTAGACAATCGAGAAACTATCAAAAACTGTAATCCAACTTCGGTCGACCATCTACGAACATTTCGGGTAGATTTGTAAAGAATATAGAGCAGCAAAACTTAATACAAAAGCGTTTTTGGTCGTTTCATCATTTACTTCACATTTCGATATGACACACGAATTAATAGTTATTACGTAAAACACGTCGCAGTATACTTCTACATTAATATATCAATATATATTCCGTAAAATTCGCTAATCGAGTCGGCACAGTCAGATAAATAAGTTAAAGGTTAACATCAGACACCAAGTTGCTCAGAATGCGTGTAGCTGAATGCAGCGTGTGTTAACAGATACAATAAAATTTGTAATTGACAATTGTTCGCTTATTTCGTAACTCGACATTTACAAAACTTTCAATAGAATAGCTAATGCTCTTATACTTAAAAACAAAAAACCGGCCAAGTGTGAGTCTTACTCGCGCACCGAGGGTTTCGTACAAACCTCTAGGTATATATACAGTATATGTACAGGTATAAGAGGTAGTAACTTTAAAATTGTTAAAAATATTGTTATTATATGATGTAACTAAAAATTTACAGTTTTCACAATTTTTCGTTTATCTGTACTATAAGACGTTGTTTCGTACCAAATTTCAAAATTCTGAGTAAACGGGAAGTACCCTGTAGGTTTTGATTCCTTTGCGAGTGTCGAAAATTTGTGGCATAAACGGTTGTATCCTTTAATTGCGTTGGCTTAGAAGTTTGATTTTTTCACAGCTCCAAGGGACCGTAGACCTGAGTATTTAATATAAATTTCAACTTAATACCTTCACGCGTTCCTGAGAAAAAGGGTCCTGACAGACGGACGGACGGACGGACGGACGGACAACAAAGTGACCCTATGAGGGTTCCGTTTTTTCTTTTCAAGGAACCCTAAAAATTATTACTATGCCAACTATGCTTGGAACATTTTTATACAAAGAAATAACATTAATTTTTGTGTTCAAAAACTACACAGGAAAATTCATAATTAATTTATGAGAGACAGAACTCTTTTAATAAGTCTCTGACAGAAGAAACAGTTTGTAACCTTCGATCCAATGTCACAAGGGGTAAAAATGCAGATTTAGATTTTTCTGCCGAGTATTCCGAGCGACTAGACAATTTTCCATTGCTCGAAGCACTCACATCGTGTTGAGTGCATTACATTATTAACGTAATGTTCGTTATTTTTCATATTCCTCGCCACAGCGCCGACAAATTACCCTAACTGATGTATTTTACTGTCTTCGGAATTAAGTTGAGAAGCTTTTTCAAATTTGTGACATAATTTAAAAGCAGGAAAATCATATCTTTTACAGCGGTGAGCGCGCATTACTGTCTCAGTGAAACTGGATTGTAAAACAATATGTAAACATGCATGTTCTTCTTATATAAGATTGATCTGCATGCTGTAATCGGTGTACGGAGAACAAATAAATTAATGTGAATATTGGAGAATATTTCGATATTAAAATTGCCCAGTCGCCTGCGGATCGCGTAAATGGATTACAGCTGTGAAAGTTTGCAAAGTGGAATAATATTTGCTTCAAGCAATATCGTTACGTTGCTGACGATAGTTGTCTGCGCCCTGAACTTTGTACTCGTAATGTAACTTGTGCTGATCACCAAACCATTACCAACTTTATTCCCATCACTGTAAAGTTGAATGTGGATTAAAAAACTATTAAAAACCTCTCACAATGGTTATATTTTAAGAGTATTTAACGAGCTTTTAGAGATAACTACCTCAAAACGCTTCCTTTGTCCTATTATTCATTGTTTCGTCGAAGAAACTGTAAGACCGACATTTTTTTGTTTCGACAGTAGCTGGAGACTTTTATTCTGGTCTTTAAATACATATGCTGTATGTTCATGTACTCGCATGTTTATTTATTTTCGCTTTTATATCGCGATATAACCAATGTTGAAAATATTATACGTTTTTAACCCTTCTTTGTTTTTCTTTTGGACACGGATCTTCTCTTGTAATGAGAGGGTTATACACTGTTGTTTGGTTTTCTTGATTTGACATAACATATTTTTTGTATATATAAAAATATGGTATGTAACCTATGACATTAGAATGATAGTATGTAGGTACTTAAGTATTCGTTGGTGAAAGTTCAATGAGATGTTTTTGCATTACGTTTAAAATCATCGTAACAATTCTATGTATCTTAAGAATCGTAATAAAAGTGTATAAGATTATTTCGAGTTTCATTTCGTTACCTCCTGCCTATAGATTCGGCTGTAAAAGCATCAACATCACTAATTTCTACCGCAAAGCAGTTTTTATTATTATTGTTCATTATTGTTGTAATTTTATTAGAACTCGGCGGTTGGTAGGTATGTATTACTGAATTGAAATTATTTCAATAAATATAAACATATACTGGTAGAGTTCGTGAATTGGTCTAAGTGTGACGAGTTCTATATGTAGAGTGACTTTTAATGTCAATTTTCTGGCACATAAAAGAGTGAATTCAAAGGTATTTCAATATTTTACTGAACAAGAATTCGCTTCCGCTCTACCGGCTATCAAAGCCAGCGTGATATGATGAAGTACTCGACGATTCTGTTTTACACGTACAAATAACGAATGGGAATATTATTTAACGAAAGACAATACGTACAGTTTTCAATATGTACCGCTTTGTTTAACAATATAAATGTATTTTTTTAAACTGCTTATATTTTAAAGGCTTGAAAGGATCTAATACAGGCGATTAATTAAGGTTAATTCGATTAATTCACTGAGTCAGGCGATTAATTACTGACTAAATTGAATTTAGATTCTTCAAATTAACTTAGTACCTGTAAACACTGGTTATATTATGGAGCAGTGAGAAAATACAGCTGATAGTATAATAATACGGGTACGGATTAATAGAGGTCAATAGCTTTGTAATTATCCAGGGTTCTAAACGACTCCTTGGAAGCGTCAAGTGTTAGGTGTTGTGCGCTGAATCTTAATTGAAAATTTAATATACCATTTTTATTTGTTTTTATATCGTCCCATTTGTTTTCATAGTCCTTCGAATGGTATGCCTCTGTTATTTCATATCAGATTTACTCACAATTATTATGTCACGAATCTTTTATAGACTGGATTTTAGTTAGTCACATTTCATTTAATTTAGTTATAACCGTACTTTTGTGTACCGTATTTTATTAGAAAAATGAAATTTGTTTAAAATATAATAGCAAATGTTTTATTCATCGATATCTGGTCATTTTCATATAGGAACAAATAAGAATATCCTAAATAAAATTTATCTTAAATATTGTATTATAATTTAAGTCACTTACAAAACAAATCAAATTTTCGTTCTACATCAGAGGGCTCTCGAGATCAGGAAACGCGGGAAATAGAAAACAATTAAAATTGAACGTTATTTAAAAGGTTTTTCTCAAAGAGAATCCAGTTAAATGAAGGAAGTATGAATATTCACAAGACGCCGCTTATTCATGGCCCGTCTTATTGTGCTGGAGTAGTTTTTTTGGCGATCTCTTTGCGTTTTACATAATACATTTAATAATACCGACTGTTTAATTATTTTAAATATCAGTTGATAATAGTTCAGGATTTGTAGTCTGAAGCCAATGAGGTTTTTTGCAGATAAATGATAGCGCTTTCTGCCTACCCTGATACGGACCTGGCGTGATGGTATAGTAATAATAACAATGATAGCGCCAGTACCTATGAACATTTCCAGTTTTTTGAAGGACTTTATTTTGCGGCAACTAACAACAAAAACTAGTTTCGTTTTTCGTTTTCTTACAAGAATTTAGTTCTAAAGCTTTACTGGTGTGTAAGATGTTATATACGATATATGTATACATGGAAGCTATTTAGGACAACATCGTGAACTAAGGATCGTTGCCGTCGCTATATATAAATTCTAAAAGCACTCACAAAAGCAATGAAAGCTCTCATTTGTGAAGCTTTTATCCCACAACGCTTACGTTTCACGAATAACTGAACTGATCTCGACAGATACAGCGGTGTATTAATTTGAGTGCGGACTTGTAATTATTACATTCTGTAGCAGAAAGCAAATATACTTACACAGCATGCATACACGCATACACGCATACACGCACTTACATGCATACACGCATGTTTGTTTTAGTGTAATAAATGATGAATAATCTGCAAGTGGCAGTAAGTACTAGACACTTTACGATTAATGAAGGTCGATCGCAAAGTCCTAAAATTTTTCAGAGAGTATGTACTAAAGCGATGTACAGTTTGAAGACGAAATACTCGTACGTATTGGCAAGAAAACAATGCCAGCGGATTATTTAATATCTACTATATATTTTATGTAACTTAAATGTAACATATCATTTACGTGTATGTGAATGAAATTAGGCGTTCTTAGCCTTGGCGCGGTTGGATATGTCTGTTCTGGCAGAGTTGCCCTGCGTTGACTGCAAGTGCATTAATGTCGCGAAGATATCAACTGCAATTTCAAAGAACTTTAACTTATACAGGGTGTATGATGGTATGAAGTCAGTTCTGTATCCGTTAGTTGGATTGAACTAGCGCCTACAACGGATAAACCCATTCGGATCATTAAATAAGTACAAGGAATATATCTTTGTAGTAATTTATTTCTGCTAATTTAATTCTCCGTTCTCAAGGCGAGGTGTGCTGGTGAGAATGCATGTCGACTTTATTATAATGATATGTGTTTTTACACATTTTGAGCAGAAATAACGAGCGTCTCACGTACATTGGGTTCGTAATTAAAGAAAAACGTATTCTTTTATTCCATTTTCTATACATTCAATGTGCAAATAATGTAGGTTCTCAATGTTTCAATATTATGAAGAATTAAAACAAGCAACTATGTATATAAAAATAAAACGTGTATTTTATTTTTATTTTAATTTTCACCAAACTCACAGCTATGATACGACTGAGTAAACCCAATAATAACAAAGCAGTTATAAGGTTTTACTTAGTGTTATATGCATTGTATAGACTTATTTACATATTTTATGCTCTCATAACGAATGTGTATTTTAAGTGGGCCAATGTATGTATGTACTTTTTGTAGAAAACCCTGCCTGTAAAGTAAGGTACGAAACTCATGCTCCATTAATTTTAGCATATTATGACACCTTGTGACCTCTCCCCTCCTTTGTTCGAAGCTGGTTCTGAGATTTTACGCAACATATTGTGCGAGCTAGTCACCCTGGCTTTCGGGTTCATATTGTAATTTAGCCGAACTTCAAAGTGTTACTGTATACTTGTCATATTTATACCTTAAATATGTATATTATATCGTGCTAACTTCGGAACTGTGATAAATAATATTTATTTTCCTTCAGTAATTAAATTTCATTTCAGGCTTAATTATCGTATTCTATCCGAATTTGAATTGATTTGATTGTTTTACTTGAAATTAGTTGCAGGTTGAGAAAAGAAATAAGTTGGAAAAGTATTAGCACTGCTTCACAGTGGTAGAAATAGACATTGGAGTGATACTCTCATGTTATATAACGAATACAAAAATCTCTTAATATGAGTGTTTTCTGTTTTTTTTGTCCCTTTTAGTTTCAATAGATAAACTATCACAGCTTCATTGCACGCTATGGATGTTTTTATACATGTAAACCTTCCTCTTGAATTACTCTATCTCTTAAAAAAAACCGCATCAAAATCCATTACGTAGTTTCAAAGATCTAAGTATACATAGGGACAGAGGGCGGAAAGCGACTTTGTTTTATACTATGTAGTGATATTGCTGTAATTTAGTTAGCAAAAGAAATGACACTTTCATGTGTTTCGTTCCAAACAAAATGTATCGCACGATTTTGCACGTGTATGTATGTACTGTGCTAAATGTCAAAACATGTATTTCAATTGTGTAACGAAAACAAAACAATATGCGAGTTAATGTAATTGTTCATTAAATATTCATGTAATTTTAACAAATTGACCGAAACATTTAGTTTGTTCAAACGTATAATGAAAGGTAAATTTACGACATTATATATATTCAATGTTTAGATTGCTGGATATAATCACATATTATGGTTTGTTTTGCCTACACCTCATTGACGTTAATATTAACAGTTGCGAATGATAAAACGGAAGCATTTTAAGATATTTGCTATAAGTACAATTTATTCATAATGACTACCTAGTAGGAATCTTAGTTATGTGGACAAGAACGGATTTCTAAATTAAAATCATTAAATACCAAATTTACAGATAAATGAAGCAAATTAATGTAATTATCATTCATTTTCAGCAGGCGATGGTTTTTTTTTGTACAATAACGTGTCCATTATCATTTTTATAATAACTCACAATTATCGGTCCCTAACGGCCATTTGCATTAAAATAAGTCTACAATCTAGAAATCAATTTATCAGATTTTCATAATTTCATTTCGGAGAGATTACACTATCATTAAATTGCGAAGCGCTGAAATTGCGATTATGAAAGTTGATATATCTCTCAAATAATGTATGTACTCGTATTCATATTTTATCTGTTACACATTTTGCTAGCGTATATTTCGTTCTAGATTTATAATATGTACCTGCCGCTAGCTTAGATAAAAAGTAGGCTGTTAATGAATTATTGGTAGATATTTAAAAAAAGTATTTTGATAAGATTTAGTATGTAAAATGTACGCTACACAATGTAAACGAATAGAGAGAATGTTTGCGTATCTGAAACACTAAAATAGCACATAGAAAAGAAAAGTTTAATTGTAATGGTGCATTAGAAATAGGTTGGCAAAATAAATGGTGTTTCACAATGGAACTGTTTTCTCATCAATCACCATCAGGGTTGCCATTGCCCGCAGTGTGAGTTATTAGCCTCGAAGTTGGCCACAAAGCAAATCCGCTTCAAAGCTTAGCCACTCGTTGGTTTCGCTTTCAATTTTTTCCCCAATCCATAACATGTGTATGCTTCTTTATTATCTTGAACTTTAGAGTCGAAAAACAAAAAAACTGTCGCCCGCTTTGTAGCTTGCGTTTTCGAAACATTACGAATTAATATTTTGCGCATAAAACCTTGATCTGTATAAAACCGATATGTGGTCTTTGTCATTGAAATTGCGTTTTATCGCTGCACAGTTCCGAATAGAAGAATGAATTGAACGGTGACCGAATGTACATTAACACAATAGGTGAGGCGATTTCCTCGGCCCGGTTTCGGTCAACGATTTATAGTTTGTGAGATAAAATTGTTGGACATTCCATTCATTCGGTTGTTCATTAGGGAACGCTTTGTTTGATTTATGACGAGGCGACTTATCGAGATAGAACTGTTATGTAATGCTAATATGTAACGCATTATTAATAAGCGGAAAGTACTTTGATTTAAACATTGTTAATATACAAACAGTGGTATTGTTTTTCTATAAATTGGATTCCATAAATTGGATTAATAAAGGGAATTTACATTGCAGTGTTCGTTTTTGTAATTATTATGGTTTCGGCTTATTACAACTTTTGCACCTATCGTCATACGCCTGTATTTTTGTGTTTGGTGCATATCTCTTGTTTTAAAAGTATTCACATTTAACCCAGTTTTTATGTGAGAGCGCTCGTTTTGGTGAGTTTTAAAGTCAAAAGCTCAGCTTTTCTATGTCAATTATGCATTGTCACGCTCTTAGGTCTAAAAATTGCATATCGTATCAACCGCTTCACGGTTCGTTATAACTGGATCTATTCAAATTAGTTACGGAGCTACTGACATAACGTATGATTAGTTCACTATATCGCTATGTGATATCTGATCAATAACTCTTATTAAACGTACACCAATTTTATTATAGCCATCATAATACAACAGCGATTCACAAAAAATTGTGAAAACAAATAACTGCATTAGTATTTTCTAGGAATACGTACAACAGTGGTATTTATCGTTGTCAGCCATCTTTGACAAATTGAATTTTTAATGTCTTCAAAGGGTTTATTTGAAATCGATTGTCAACTGCGTTTACTATTCTGGTTTTTAGCACTGAAGTTATGAACGTTGCACTGAAATGATTCAGTCAGGTGTGGAAGCGTCCGGTTTGAACAATAAAACCCTATCACGTTCAAACGACACGGCCGCAAAATGTGGCACGGCACATTTTTATGCAATGCCTTTGAATGTAAGCGTTATATCTATGTAGGAAAAACTTTTTTTGAGGTCAATGAACTTTCGTTTAAAATAAACACAAACATCACTTAATAAGCTTATTAAAGAGAGCTTGAGCTTATTCTCCTTTATAAAATAGAATTAAGCTCAATGAAAAAGTAATTACTTTTGGGTCCCTTTTAAATATGTACAATAATAAAGTTTGTAAATAACGGATAATATTCATAAGGAGTTCAAGTATTTTAATCACGATGTATAATTTAATTTATATAATTTAGGCAAGACCTATATCTTCCTATCCCACGCCGGAATATTAGGAATAATCTAAATACTTTGCTGAAAGTTATAACTGAACATACTTTCCTATTTCCTTTTCAGAAAATGATTACTTAGTAAAATTGTTTATCAGCTTTCGATATTACATCATAAGGATTGATAAGTAGAACCACTTCTTACCGCCACTGAAATCAGAACGAATTAAAAAAAAAACAAATTAAACTTTTGCGACAGATCGACAGTGATTTTGGTAACTATACGATTTTACAATGTCACTTATACCTTACTAAAACATAAAAGGGGTGCCTAACTGTTAAAGTAACAATGTTCTGATGCGGTCAAATACAATGTGCCCGTCACTGTGGCTTCAGCGCGTATTATCGAATCGGTATTTTGAAGCGTTTTGATGCCACGGTAATACATGTGTGCGGTTTTGTTTCACGACTGACTAATTTGAAATATTACCTGTCAAATTTGAATTAGGAACGTGACGAGTTAAATACCGTTACACAACATTATAGTAATAACAGAATCGGAGATCCGTAATTTGAATGGAATAATATTGAAATTATGTTATTTTATTTAAGCTTGACTGACTGCCTCGTTGGTTGTGCGGTTGCTACCGCGACTGCCGATCGGGAGGTCCTGGGTTCAAATCCCGGGTTGAGTACTGCTGGATTTTTCTAATTT
>DWUN01003218.1:0-12400 GCA_018249975.1 Passova gellias
TGAAGTCTACCAATGCACACTTGGCCAGCGTGGTAGACTATGACCTGAATCCTTCTCACTATGAGAGAAGACCCGGTCCAGCAGTGGATCAACAAAAAGGGGAAAATTAATATGAACGTATTTATTATTAAATTTGTGAGAACCATAACCGGAATCCATAGATTATTACACCTATGGGAAATAGGCGTATGACTGTAACTGAAATAGCTAATATTTAATAGCTAGCTTCAGTATAAAGTATTCAATGCCGCTAACATCAAGTCAATTACAACACAAATCCAATTTGACTCTGTAATAACACGAGACTAAAAATCTTTTTTTGTAAGTATAGTAGCGCCAACGCAATTTTATTTCTAAAAAAAAGTTCTGGTGATATTGCCTTGAACTACCACAAAATCGTAAGAAATGCAAACAGTTGTTACGGTTTCGTATAGATAAAAACTTTTTCGTGCGATCGTATCCCCAGCGGGGATGCTTACTTGAGATTTGTTTTGGAACATACGACGATAGAACGCAATTCGTATTAGACTTTCGTTTATTTAAATTCCGGGAGAGTTTCAGCAAATTTCAGTTATTAAAATCACTAAAGTTGTTCGAACGGGGCTTCGCCGCTGACAAGTACGCTTTTAAACTTACCCTGATAAATTCCTTTCAACTCGCTCAGATTACTAACTTGTTGTTTTCCGATGTTTATAGGAGTAAGATGTCTATTTAAATAGAATTTAGTGCTAATTCTGTGGTTTAGGTAATCTGTTTTTGATATTTATCTTAGGCGGTCTACGTTTTACCCAGTGGAAGTTGCTAAAACCGTACTTAAGGTTTGAATTTGTCTTTTTTAGCGTATTATTAAATGACAATAGGTATGGCTTCTTTACTGTCCAAAGGAAGGATTACAGGTAAATTTATAGGAAAGGTTAAAGAAGCGGTTGAAAAGTTTTGATAATAAAATCAACGTAGAATGTAGCCCATACTTTAAAGGTCTGAAGTTTCTCTGTGTTATATTTTCTTGTATTAACCACTGTGATAGCCAGAAATGGTACAATTTTATTGGCAAACAGTTTGAATCTGTTCGAAAATACTTCAAGAATGTTGAAAAGTTTCGCCAATATCCAAGTAATTGCTAGTCTATGTTTGTTTAATACAGTTCTTAATTACTTTTTTGAACACTGATACATGTAATCGCGCGTAGCTCTGGCTGGTAAGACGAACTCGTTAGCTGTGAGGTATATTCTCTGATGATTTATTTGCTCTTATGTAAACGATCGAATCGATACTTTCACGAGTTAAGCGTGAGACGCCGCACAAGTTTCGCTTAACTTCGCTTAGCTTCAATTAAGTTTCAATTGCATACCTAACATAATAAATCTTAAGTTTTTGTACTACGTGCTTCTCCGTAGCTTGAAACAGAAAGTAGTAATATCACAGCTGCCCGCTTATTGAATGTGTTGTTTCTACATCTCATTAGAAAGTTTTTCGCAGTTTTTTATGTTGATGCTATTGTTCCAGCAAAAATAACATTATTAGCAATCTTCTCATTTTTTTCGACCCTTTCCTTGGTCTACTGCTGGACCGGGTCTCCTCTCATAGTGAGAGTTTTAAGCCATAGTTAATATAATACTTACTGAAGGAGTTGGAGCGAAACTGCGTGGGCACGGGCGGGCATAGCACGTCACTGGCGAGGCTGCTGACGCTGACGTCACGGAGCTCACCCAATGACGACGACCGCAATGTGGGCAATGAAAAATTCACCTCCTTCGTCCTGCGCACAAAACGAATCGAATTTAGCTTTTGATCGCTAGATGTAAGACGACTTAGGCAGAAACGTGTTATTATCGTATTTTAATAATTTTTCTTTCTCTAAATTCGTCATAAAAAGTATTTCTAAAACATGAGGCATGTCTAACCTGAAGCGAATTGTAAAAGCGAGTACATATTACTAGAGACAAAGTTACAGGGAAATTTGAGTTTTGACTTTTGACTAACTACATCCTACACGAAACATCTGATTCAAAATTAGACAGAACCTATTTTATGATTATCATAGAGCTGTTTTTTTTTTACTTCAAATGAATGCTGAGAGTTTGTTTTGACGGCATTTTCTCTATAAACGATTACTATAAAATGTATGACATTTATTTAGTGTATATACATACATAACCTTATAATGAATAAAACAATCCGAATTAATACTTATGACAGATATTCGTACTCGTCGGGAAAATATTTATTCAAATATTTGCGGGATACGAACTGAGCAATTCAACAGTTGCATTTACTAATCATTACAGAAGGGGCTAGGGCAAGACACATCTAAACACACGACAGTTTACCAACCAAGACTTGCCAAGTCGCATATTGAGTAGCAAACAACATAACAATATTCTTTAAAAGCACTTTAACAACATTCTGTTACGACAAGTGCTTTTATTGAAGGAAAGAACTTGGTATTCAATGAGATATCACTTCTTTTATTAGCGATGCCGTTATCCGAGAATTTATCTTGGAAACTTCGTGCACCGAACTCTGCCTTCTTTCATATTTATGTTTTAGCGGGAGACTTTTTATTGTACACTTGTCAATGTACCTCCGTATTGGTATAGTAAATTGGCTGTGTTGTAACGTGATATTATATAATAGTTTTACTGGTTGTGATTTAGGGAACGTACCGAAAACTCTATTCTTTGTAAGCCGTGGCTGTGGAGCATAAACAGTACTGTTAGTAGGTAGGTACGGCAGAGCGTATTACTATTTTAAGTTAATAAAAGGGGCTTGTTCAAACATTTAATAGCAGTCTCCCAGTAGTCAATCTCCACACAGAGGATTTTACGACTTAATAATAACGATGTCTATAGCATAAAGGATATGATGTAACTTCAGGAGAAAAGTGTTCTGTAATGCCGTGAAAGTACTCACTTAAGCACAAGTCCTGAATATTTCAATTCATTACACATTTTCGTCCCTAATACGCGTATGACGGAAATTGACGTTTCTGCGAATTCACGGTCTTTGACATAATATACTGGAGAATATTTAGCCTCAAATGATCTGCTTTACTAGGTTCTATCCGCGGCTTCGCCCGCGTGATATTATGTGAATAAGCTACATTAATATAAGCTATATTATTGTAATGTTTTATCAAACTTTGTTCAGTACTGTTTGTGTGAAGCAGGATGAACGTTTATTCATACAAAGTTTCCCATTTATAAATAGTAGCAGGATAGTATAGGAATACTGTAGGTACTATTGTAAATAAATTGTAAATAAAATGCATCTACTTGGGTTATAATTCCGTTTTATTCACTGAATTACAAATAAAACAATTTCTTGTATTGAGGTGAATGACCTACAAATACTAACTGAGCAATAGCTCTTAACATTAACTTAGTACCTATATTTGATATTGATTTGACCATGTCTAAATATGATCGACAGACATTGAAGTCTTAAAGAATTTTCGCATAAAATCCTGCCAATTTCATTCCTTTTACGTAAATTAAGGTTTGTTTTTCAATGCGTACGTCAATATCACGAATGACGTTTATTCGATAACAGTATTCCGCGTCAGTTTGTGTTGACGTTCTGCGCTTGACAATTACGCGGCTCTACTGTTTATTTCGTGTTTTACGATAATAGCACATTGTTTCCGTTTTTTTGTTCATTAAGTATTTTGCTTATTTTTCTTCTTGTTCTATTGTTACACTGTTGGACACGGGTCTTCTGTTATAATATCTTATAGGCCCTAGTTTTCAACTTTGGCCAAATACGGTTTCGCAGGCTTCACGCATCTCAGAGAATATATTAAAAAAAGCCAAGTTGTATCGGTTTCTTTACGATGTTTACCTTTATACCGTTACAGCGCGTGACACGTGGTTTAAAAAATGCACATAGATTTGTTAAGTCAACGGATTTTGAAAATTGCGTTAATTCAAGTTTATCACAAATAGGAATAGTTTATGAAATGAGCTTATTTTTGTGTAAAATGTATTCTTATTCATGACTGAACCTGGCGCGTCCGAAGGTCTTCTAACTTCGTTAACAGCATAATCAAACTTAAGCAACCTAATTGAATTTTAATAGATATAATAATTAATTTTAACAATAAAATATGAATTTTGTAGTGGATTTGGTATTTCATTCTTTATTTTATATAACTAAGATTCACTGGCCACAATGCTTAAATAAAGATCGTTACATTATTCAACTCTTTAAAGGCGTTACAAAATCGCCAAAAGCCCATTTTATTATTAACTTCGTTTTTGACGCTTTTCTATTGATGTCATTCAATATGTAGCTAATGTTGGTATTCTAATTTCACAACGTATCTATAAGCCATAAAGGTGTGCTGTCTATTTCCAGTAATACATATTCAAGTAGCGTAGCGTAGACTTGAAAATTGGAATGCACGCCGCACGAAGTGCAAATAGGTGCACTATTGGTAAACGTAATTACCTATATATATCCAATAATCCGCATTATCGCATTGAGAATTTCAAGCAACAGAACCTCATACAGGGAAACAGAAAAAGGAAGTTTATTTAATAAATGGATTGCCAACGCTGGCATCTTATGTGTCTTAAAAACAATAAAGAATGTTGGCGGCAGCTTTTACAAAGCAGTTTATTTACTTGTGACATTTGTATTGCCCCAAAGCTGCCAGTAACATTGCCAAACTTTTACTCTAATTAAATGTTTCTGAACTGCGAGGTAAATCGACAAACCGATACGCACTTTGTATTTAGATTTACGCTAAGTCATCCGACATTTTCAACACCAAATTTTCCGACTATGAAGACAAGTGCTACTTATGAAATACTTAACATTAATAAGAATTTTATTGAAATGCAACTGTTGCATAGTAAAATATAATTCAAAAATATTAGAACTCATATAGCTAGATATTATTTGAAGTTAATGTAACGACGAATCAAATGTTTTATTTTTCACATTAAAAACACTAAAACCCTAACATTTCTATCTTCAGAACATACGAGTACATGATAATATACAACTGCTTATTCTCCGTTTGCTCGCAATTAATGAGTTACAGACATCTCATGAAAACCTAACGAGAGGCTTAATGAGCTATTTCCACTTCTAAGATCGTGTGTAATTATATATAAACAGACGTTGCGCATATAAAGGGATAATAGTGTTTCAACATTTCCTTTTCAAGATCAATTACATATACTTACGTAAGGAATTTTCGAATTCATTATACTTCATTTATTCTCGACTTCATTGAAACTAAAGTCTTTGTTACTATAATTAAACTGCAACGAGGATAAAATATGTATTTGAAATATGGCGAGAGCACAAACAAAAGAAAAGCAAAAGGAAAAGAAAAGAAAGGTCGAAAAGGAAAAATAAAAAGTTACTTTTGTTACTAGATGGTTTACATTATTCGTATTATTCACATTATTTATATTAGCACTATAAATCAGTCACGTTCATTCATATAGGTCATTATATATGTTACCGGTTTTACTGATTGCTCGGATAAGGCGCCATTTTAGTGTAATGAAGTAAGAACATATATTTCATCGCAATAAAGGCAATCACTGGAAGCTACAGCGAAAAAAAATTAATTCCTGTATCTTATTAGTGCGAATGTACAACCTTTAAAACGAACTAGACGATTTTTTTATATCATATTCGAAAGTTTGTTGTTAAACGCTAAATTTAATCTGTTCTTTGTCGCGATGGCTATGATTTCGCACTTGTTAGGTTTAGCAAATTGAATTATATTATAGCAATTAAAATGTAGCAACATAATGAGGAAAATTGTTTATTTACTTACAGATAGCAAGGAGCGGTGATGTCGTGAGGTGGATACACCAGGATTGGGGGCGACGGCACGGGGGATGGGCTGTTCTTGCGCCGACGAGCGACGAACATTCCCGCCATCACCAACAGCAGTACTATCGCAGCGCTTGCTCCACCCAAAGCTACAAGCAGTGCTTCTGTTGAATAAAAAGTTATATTACTTTATGTCAAATAACACTGACCTTCCTAGAATGGAAGCATTAAAACACGCTTTGCTTAGGAATGCTTAACTCATCCTATAAGGACACGCCTGAGCCGTAACATACTGCGTCACTAAAAGGTTGTTTTGATATTAACAAATTGTTGACTTACTTTCTTATATAACAATGCAAATAATGTGTCACAAAAACAAGAAACATTCACGCTCGTTACACAAATATTCGTTTTGCGTTTGAAAAAACCGACAACTGGTAGAGTGTTTAAGAGACAACTGGTAGAGCTAGTTTAAGAGTGGTAGAACCTGTATACGGTTCGCCCGGGGAAGTACCACCACCACACCTATTTCTGCCGTGAAGCAATTGTTTCTACAATTTGTGTTTCGGTTTGAAGGGTGTGGTTGCCGGTGTCCATGGGCGGCAGTGGCCACCCGTGACTGCTGCTTGCTCGTTCACTACTCCCATAAGGTAGAAACTGGCTGCTCAACAGTCAGATTCACACATTTACAATCCACACTGAATTATAATGAAGTTAACTCTAGTGAAAACGTTTGAAACCTGGGGCCATTGTCATGGCAAGTCAAAACATTGATAGATTCCATCAGAAAAGGGCGATTGGTATGATTTCAAAGTTGACGGTTTTATGAAAGTCAGGGGATGATACATTTAGTTCGCGTGTTATACGTGCGATGAGTTGCATTCCCTCAAGATGGGACGACAAAGTGTCGGAAAAACGGAATAACCAGTTCCGATAGCAATGAAAATAGTGTTAGAGCTTTGTAGTCTATCCGCAATGTGGGGATAGTAACCGTATTATCATGTCGTAACCTTGTTCTATGTAAATGATTTCTGATTTTAAAACACCCACTTCTACTTTTACGGCAAATTTCCTTCACTCAACAATCGTAAAATAAACTAACCCCACTCGAACAATTTACTTCTGTTCCGTAAATTTTATCGTTGAAGTCTTAACCTCTCGATGGTCGTTGTTACGTGCAGTTTAACTGCACTGTTTTGAAACAAAACTTTCTGTACCGAGCAGGCAATAGTAGCTCGGAGTTTTACGTTTGACGCAAATAAACGATGTTTTAATACAGAAACACGTTTTATCTGGCTTCTATGTAATTATTTATAATCTGTCCCCTACAAAAGATAAATAATGTATACAAAAAAAATACAAAACTTTTGAATTTTCGTATCAAAATCTTACAAAGATAAATTAATCATTAACATTTGTATTAGATAAATAAGAGAGTTTAAAAGAGTCAACTATCAACAAATATCTACTGTATCGACAATTGTACTTATACATAAGTCTGTCCAAAATAACTTTTATAGCAACGTTGATCGCGTTGCTATAAAAAAAATATTTTCGAATTATATAACATGATTTATACTATTTCAACATTTTATCAGCAGATACATTTTTTTAAATCATTATGAAACATGTTTTACCGTCTTCTAATTTACACTTTGTGTTATTTTTCACCTGATGCACATTTGAAACAGAAATGAATTTGATTGGGCTCATTTTTCACCCAACGGTTTTTAACAGGTACATTCACCGGCCGACAAAAACTCTAATTGAGCACTATTATAGGTTACCTGAATATCAGTCAGCGTATTTACAATTGTTATCATGTCTCTTGCGACGCGCTATCCTCACCAATTAGTGTGATTGGTGTGGACCGTTTTAATGAACGTGACAACTGCAGATACCATCAATGTTAACCAGTGAGTTGGTTTTTCTAGCTGATTGTAAATGTAGATGTATTTCTGAATACAGACTTATAATGAGAATTATTTACCACGATATCAGAACGAATACAACATAACAGCTATGCTCATTCCGTAAATATTTCTCCTAACCTGCTCTGACCAATTTCGTACACATCGTTTGCCTTGAATTCGGTAGACTAAGAAATATTCGGTTAGGCTCTACAGTAGAGAGGAGATCACGGCTATAGCCAGCGTCAAGGGTGCCTGGTGGCTGACAGGGGCATGATAGATAAATACTACCTATGTACCACCAGGTTTCGCTTCAGAGAGCAGAGCGTCCAAATAAATTGATCTACTCAGTTTTACACACATATACCTATTAGTAATATACACGTGTTGTCATTTACTACATACCCGAATATTATAATATTAAATTAATTTGATGCTGGTTTTATTGCCTACCTCTATATTATGGTAATGAAATTGTTCATAATGCACGCATGTGACAATATTCGCTTCAATCTGCAAACCAAACATCATAAAAACATGTGGCATGGGCGAGATCTAATATGACGTGTGGTATAACTTTTTTATCAACGTGATTTAATCGTCGCTGTAACGACTTAACGTTGGAAATATGACACGGCGCCATACATTTTATAGGCACCATCACGTTTGTCGTATTTCACACGCGTGTTAGGTATAATAAACCCAGTGACAGCAAATGTCCGAACAATGTTTGAACAGTTGAGCAATTAGCATTCGTTCTAAAAAGTTCGGAGGTATTTTTCGGGTTTCTTGACCGGATTTCTTATGGTCATTTGCTGCATATTACACAACGTTACTAATTCATCTGCAGAGCGGTAAATATAGGCGAAATGTTGATTACATGGACAAACCTTGAACAAAGGGTCAGATCAATTTCAGGCTTTGAAAGAGTAATTTCGTAAATAACAGAATAACTTGAAGTACTCACACAAAGTAAAACCACAATATATGACAAGGGTTTGTTCCAAATTGAAAATCGGACATAATTCCTAAATAAAGAAAGTAGGTACTAGAATGCCAATGATTGGATTATTTTACAGTAAAAAAGTTATATTAAATTATAATATTCATGTAACTTTTCTAGTCGTAAAAAACTTATTTTAGTGAGCGTCTGCTTTTCCACTCACGCGGGAATAACAAATTTAAAGTAACCCGTATGCTTGCGTTTGTTAATTATATTTATGAAATGAACCACAGTATAAAAACATATTCATTTCAACAATAAAACGTGTGCATTAATTTGAAGTAACTTAAATACATATTATACTATGATTATTTAAAAATTTCCTACTTAAAAACATAATCTATTAGCAGTTATTTTAAATGTAGACTTTAGGAATTTGGGCCTACGCCACAGACCACGCATCATTTTTTTGCGTTTTGAAAGCTTTGTCAATCTCGCCAGGGTTACCCTGCAAACTTATTACCTACATTTACATACACCACAACACAGAAGTTTTACAAACAGTAATGTACCAACACAAGATGACCGCTATCGCTAGAAAGTATATCACTAAAACCGTCCTGACCCGTCCTTAACCTAAGCATCGCTTTACGCACTACCGTCGCTTTGTTGCACAGCTGTAGGTATCACCTAAAAGCTCATAAAATATTTCCGCTCCGCTAAAACCACATTTTAATCTCATTCCGACGTTTATGCAGCTAGGCTACTGAATTAATTACTCCCCAATTTTCATGTTCCATAAACCAATTTAATAAATTAAAACTGAAACCTAACACACAAAATATATAGTTATATTTTAAACATTTGTTATACAAAATTTACAGTAACATTTATAAAATAGACTACACTTTATAAACTCTGTTAATATACGTTCGTGACCTATTTCCATCCTGTTGTTGCTGCTACAAATTACTTTCCAAGATAAGCAGGTTTTTTAAACTAAAACAACAACAACATAACATCACGCCAGGTCCAGGTCATTGTTTAAATTAAAATAATATATTTTACTAGTACAATAATATTTCAAGACTTCATCTCACGACACACAAAATTTGGGCGCAAACATTTTTTTTTAACTACCATTAATTACTACTTATCATTGTATCCTTTATTGATCATTCCAATTGGAGCATTCGGTGCTTTTTAAGGACTATATACAGTGTCTTGAACGTAAAAGCATCAGTAACGTAAGACTGCGTCGTTAACGTTTTTATAGGCCCCATCAAACTTCACCGTATGTTGTTATAGACACAGAATGCTGGTTGTTAGGGCTACAATATTGCTACGAGAACATAAGGAACAGTACGTTATTAAGTAGTAATGCAGTCAGGTGATACACAATTTGATCAGTTGCTTTTTGTTATTCGTATTTAGGATAATTGGGTACTTATAAATTATTGTATGTAGAATTTATTGGAATTCAATTAAATGCCTATTTTCAATATAAAACTTATTATAATCTTCCAATCCATAATACATGTCTATGTTTTTATTTTAACAAATGTTTCATGTGACAGACGAAACAATTGGCACTAGACAATGGCGCGCGATTCCAAATTCAACTTCTTGTTGCGATATTCTATTTATTAGGCTATTGAGATTTTAAAAACGTGCGTGGCTTGATTTATTCAATTACAGAATTTATTTATTTACTTCTTCATATATTATTACTATTATACATATATTCTTGTGAGCAATTACCTGGCATAAATACATTGTTATAAAAAGTAAAAAGATTTGTGTGCAAAGTTACAACTTGCCACTTTCTTTGAAAGAAAGAACTATACAAAAAATAACAAGACATATATTTTTATCTATGTACGCATGTACACAGTTTTACGACGAGGCGTCTAGAGCCTACATATGCCAAATATGCTCCATTTGGGGATAAAATACATGTTGCAAATGATATGAGGTTGTACACGCTTGTTTTTTACATGTTTACATTTTCTGAAAGGGAAGCAAGTCTATCACTCACAAAAACTTAGAAGGGAAAACAATTTTACATTTAATATGATTTATGTACTGGTATCCAATAATAAAGCTTTCATAGCTATTTCATATACTTTCCTACATCGCCAGCTACGTTTCTCGGTGCTTTGAAATGCATTCAGATGTTTTGAAAAGGAACGGGATCAACAGATGCTATGCATCCGACATCCGTCATCATCTAGCTGCGAATATAAAATTTAAAAAACTGTAAAAATACCTACACCCACTTTACATTATATTTTTGCATTAGCTACCTACTATTACGCTGTGAAATTAGGAAGTGTGTTAAGTAACTATTTAGGTAGAGAATATAAAATTTTGTTTAGTATTATTTAGTTAATACTATTTTAAACTTGGCTAAGTGGTATTTTGTTACTTTAACAAATTATATTAACGAGTAGAATACAGAAAACTACATAAAAATTACATTAACCTTAGTAATAGGATTTCTTTTCTATCGTTTCATATACGTATCTATCAAAAGAATGTTATCTTAATTCCTCATTAACCCTTTGTTTTATAACACTACATCTCATTTTCAATTTTGTAGCTAACAATATTAAAATCAATAGCTAAGGAGACATACACGGCCTCGTGATCCGAAACTAGACAGAGCGTGAACTATAACGCAGAACAAATACAATTATTCACACAAATAATCGTCCTGAATAGTAATCGAATTGACAACATTCAGACTTATCAGTCAAGCTCACTAACCACTAGACCAAAAGGCAAAAACAAACGCTACAATGGATCCTGCTGCAGAACTCATATTACTTCCTCAAAGAGTTTATAGATGATAAAGACTTAAATCATTGTAATCATTATCATGATTGAACTTTAATGGATCTTTTGACATATATTGTAAAATTTTAGGTTTTAGTGAGTAAAAAATAATCGTTAATTTGTAAAACTTACGTATCTTTAAAAAGTCAGATGTTCAAGACAGATGAGCACCCAGATTCCACGGAGTAACAGAATTTCAAACTTTTGGATTAGTATTTCTTATGTTTGGTATTGCTCTCTATAAATTGCAACTCACCTCTCAGATTAACAGCATTCGCAATCGAGAATTCAGAAACGGTGCTGGTTGTGGGCGCGTGCTCAAGTCCGGGGGCGGGCGGGGATGCGTTCACCTGACCTAAGAGACCCGCTTGGACCGTCACTGGTTCCACGTCGAGCCTTTCATAGTATTCGTCGTTGCTCTCACCGTTGTAATCCGTATCGTAACCTGGTATACACGTTTAAAAGATAAATAAATATTAATGACAAAATTTTAACAAAAATAAATCATCATCATAATATCACGCCAGGTCTCTAACTGGGTAGGCAGAAAGCACCGAGTGCCAAATATCTCCGTCCTTGCCAACCTGACGCGCTACGTCTACAAAAAAAATAAAACAAAAGAAAAATAAATAAACAAAAATAAATCAACTTCAAAGAAATTGATTCGGAAACAAAAAATGCAGTAATATATCTTTCAAATGCAATGTATAAACTACTTATAAATAAATTACACAATTTTAGGTCCCACAAAAAATTTCGCCATCTATTTTTAAACCTTACAAACCACATCTTCTTACATAGTATAAAACAAAGTCGCTTAATCTGTCATGTCATGTCTATCTTGTCCCCTTGTTCCCTTAAATCTTTAAAACTACGCAACGGATTTTGATGCGGTTTTTTTTAATGAATAGAG
>DWUN01003219.1:0-12397 GCA_018249975.1 Passova gellias
CATGGGCGGCAGTGGCCACCCGTGACTGCTGCTTGCTCGTTCACTACTCTCATAAGGTAAAAAAAAAAAAAAAGGTATGCTACCTAGCTGTTATATCTGCGGCTAGAATTATGATTGCGACTGAGGATTTGAATAGTTTAAATACCTCTGGTCAAACATTAATTAGTGCTTATGCGTACTGAGGACATAAGGAGATAATGGATTATGGGCAACATGAATTATAATGAACTTCAAAATAAATTTGTCACCTACCGACTTGCATAGCGGGAAAATTCGTCGAATAAAATTTATTCTTTCTATACTTCATACCCAATGTCACAGTGTGTCATAAACTTTGATATCTTGCGACTGAAAATAGTAATGAAATACCGACGGAACAATTTTACATAGTTTTGAAAGTTTTCAAAATTTCCGAAGTTATGAGTGAAATTAAATTTTATGTCATCGTTTCTTTTATTATTGCTTTTGCGAGATTGAAAATCTGTTTTCTTCAAATCGCTTCGCTTCGAAATAGTACAATTTGGAATAATATATTCACCAACCGACTTATAAGTAGGGTAAAGGTTTTGAAGGTAAAAAGGAGCGCTCGCTACAGGTAATGGCAGGAGGAATATCAGAGGTTTTCAAGTGTTATTTTATCATGGTCATGTTTTTAATCGTAATCATTATTATAAATGCGAAACTGAGTTTGTAACGATTTTACGCTTTGAGTAGTAACTCAACTGGTTACGATGAAATTTGGTACACACAACTTTCGGGAAATAAATACGTAGGGTACCTTTTATCCAGAAAATTCTGTACCTGAGCGATAGAAAAAAAAAACAAATTAATGTATTTTCGACGGTCTTTGCGACATATTTATGGACAATACCACATAAGAAATTGCGGGTAAAAGCTAGTATTGAGAGTAAAAGATTAAATTAATTAACTCACAAACATATTACTTCTACTATATACCAAAAGGGCCCACAGTCAAAGTGTGCCTTTGCCCACTATAAATCATGTCGATTAAGATAACGAAAGACGAAAAGAAAGCCTACAAAGAGGCTCAGTTTATTGAATTAATTGTTGCTACTATCTTTCACAAAGAACACAAAGGACCTCTCTTGAGGTTCAGTGCAATGGAAATAAGTGGTGTGATACGACAGTCTTAGAACAATAGAACCAAAAGCATTGCTCAACTTAATTCAGTAAGATAATGTGTAGCATGGACCGATTAATTTCCTCAATTATAATTCCCTTTATACGTTTTTAAAACTACTGCTATAGCGTAAAATATAGGATTGACACAATTCGAATAGCCGTCCGTTTCATGAGATTTTTACCCATGGGAAAGCAATGAAAGAAGTAAGTAAAGGTTGTATGTACAATATAGAAACCATATAATATTTCTAAGGTTCTATTGGTAAGATAAGGTAAGGTTCTATTTGTCAGGAGTTTATTTGTCTTTCAATTTAATTTACAAACCTGAGAATCTGAAGCTAAATTGCGCGGTTGCTCATTATTACACAGCCTACATTACATCTGTTCATTTACACACACAAAAACCGTCGACCCTTTCAATTTAGAAGATAAGACACGCTTAAAACAGTGGATATACATTCTCGTCTCCATGTCTGCAAATATTTTACTAACGAAAATGTTGTGTGAGAATTTTTATGGCTGTTCATTATCATGGTGTCCTTACTGTAATTTATTTACTGTGGCACATGGCATTGTAATGAAAGCCGACTTTCACGCCTCCTCGAATATTCATAACGGCGGTGCGATTTTTTCGCGTGAAAATAAACTGCCTCACAAAATTTTTAACGGACAGTGGATACGATTTTTTTTACAACAAAGATTAAAACGGAACCGTAGTTATATATATGGTGACCGTCACATTTGTATAGCTCTTGCGTTCGTGTATGATCGTTGTCAAAGTGTTGCAAAGATTTATTTGAATGTAGACGAAGCGCATCAGGTTTGCAAGGACGGAGATATTTGGCACTCGGTGCTTTCTGCCTACCCCGTTAGGGACCTGGCGTGATGTTATGTTGTTGTTGTTTATTTGAACATTATTCCTTTTACACTTCAAATGGACCTAGTTATCAAATGAACTATGATATATTAAATATTAAACCGTTCTATTTTACATGACATGCCAATGAAAGGGTAGGTAGGTAGGTTAAAAGGTTCAATTAGTTACTGCATTCATCGTTATGGCTTCAAGGCTTTCTCAGTCACTTATTGGTTTTTACATGGTTTTTCATTTATTACAAGATGTTGAAAAAAACATTTCTCAACACTTCATCGACATAAATAAGAGATTCTCTTAAAAAATATTGGTAATATTCAAACATTTATACAACTACTTTGGCAATTCTAGCATTTTCGCTAGTTCGTGAGCCGGATTTAGTAAGTATGAAAATGGAATAAATATTTTTACTCAGCCATATAAAATGATGTTTGAATTTTCTAGCCGATATGTGAATATATTTGGTAGGTACGAGATTAGATCAAGGCATTCCTACTGAGAGAACATCAAATATTCGTCCAAGATTCTGTTGCGGTGGCGAATAAGAATTTGAATTTGAATTTAGCCTTCCGGTTCCGATCCGATATGTACCTACCGGAAGTTTGACAAACTTATTTGTTAAGGATATTACGTTATACTGAATCATTATTTTATATGTATACTAATACAATATAATTGGAGTGTTTGTTTGAATATCAAAACAATAGGTTTTTACTAAGTGCGTATAAAACTATATATTGTAATTAGTTAGGTACCTATAACATAAAATCAATTCTTAACATTTTTGACATTAACATTCTTAACATGTTTGTCTGTTTTCCCAATTTTAAAGTGACTTTCACTAGCAGATTTATTATTACTTTTATTGATAATATATTATATTTTACAGGCAGCTAAATTCGTATTCAACTCTGGTAAATTCGCAGGTACCTGGAAATACGCCCCTGTTGTTATCATTGAGTATCAAGCCGTTTAAAAGCCTGTATAGCATTATATTGCATGAATAACACATGTACTTATTATAATATTCACATAAATCTCTACACATTTAAACTATTAATACAATTCTTTTATATTATTATCATATGTCTTCATCGTAGACTGTCCGGAGTGTGTACTCTACATTTCATAAAATTCAATTAAGCGCATATTACATACTTGTTGAACTGACATTCGATTTCAGAACGGACGTGTGCGCCTGTCGTTTATGTTTCGTGTTCAAATGTCGTATGTGTGGACACGTGGGTCATTTCTACGTTGAAATATACAATATAAAAGCCCGTCATTAGCGATGTCGTCTATTTGGTCGTAAACCAAAACTGGCCGAATCTATCTTATATACATTCTAGTTCAGTGGTAGTATTAAATTATTATTGTCAATAAAATAATAACTGTAATTAATAATTGCGAAGATACTAAATTATGCATGAAATTGATTTTGATATGTTTTAACTTGTGTCCTAACCTCAACGTTTCATTAAACTTACACTTAAAAATATCAGTCGTTATCCACCCCTCTTCACTGGGCATAAGTAAACGTCAGACAACCGTTTTTTGAATTAGAAATTATTGTTGTTCTTAAGTAACTTTTTCATACAAATTATTAGGTATTTGTCCAATAATCGTTTTTTCTGCTATAAAAACGTCGAGAGAGAATAGACTTATGTTAAGAAAAATGGCATCGCTCAGATTATAAAAAATCACATTTTGCGGGATATAAAAATATGTGAATATATTTACATCATAATTTTTTTATCTATATATAGATAGAATAATAAAAATTGTAAAATTAGACAATCTTTATTATCACAACACTAAATCACAAATTCGAATCATTGGATATAAAAAAAATCTTTTCACTTAATTTCATTATTTGCTATGTATACTGCAGTGAAAGCAGCGAAGGAATTCATGTTATAGATACATGATTGTTATATTTTATTCAGCGCTAGGAGTAGTAGTGGCAGGAGTGCCGGTGGAAGGAGTACTAGATGATTCTGTAACTGGGTTGCTGGTTGACGAAGCAGATACAGGACTGGCCGTTGACGAGCCATTCGTAAAACACGAAAGATCGAAGCCCTTGCAGATTAAGCACAGTATCTGGAAAATTAAATAAAAACCGGTTTAAAATGCTACGTTATAATTCGCTGAAATAAAATAAATAAAATGAAATAAAATTTAATAAATCATTCCCTATCGTTGATACTATTTTCAGAACTTTGATCTCTCCAAAAAACGGTGTCCTACACGTAAAAGATATGTACATAATTTTTGCAAATTAACGCCTGATACAATTAATTGCAATGGGAATTATGAGAGGCAAGTGCAGTGTACAGGCATGAATATATATGTACTCGTATAGTATATGGTGCTGTATATAATGGTATGTTCATTGAGTAATACATTTCACATACTGTGTGACTCCTAACAAGAGAACTGGTAGTGTTCCCGCTGCATAGTTTCTGTAGATGTGGTGAAGGACCTCTTCCATCAGTAGCTGTAAAGATATGTATTATCAATATTATTAAATCGTCATTAGATGGTCGTCGTAGGATAATAGATATCAATTATATTGAAGTTAAGAAAATGATAATGTGAAATCTTTAAGTTGGAATACGCTTTTATTACAAAATATTTGTTATAATTTTTTTTTCATAAAAGTTAGTTTATAATATGTACAGAATTATACAGGTTGCAGCAAAGGCTATGAAATACATGCGCTAGAAAACTACTGAATAAAAATGAAAAATAAATGTGAATTTTATAACAAATGTTACGATCTGAGACCTAATGAATTTCTTCAAACTAGTCATATATTACAACCTCGTGTATAGTTCTTTGTGAACCTTCTCGACTTTCTAAAGAGACGATAAAGCCAACAATGGTAGTAATATTTTTACTTGAGTAGCTGTTATGAAAAATGCCTTTCTTTCTTCAACTTTCTGCATAGCAGACAAATATTCTTCATACACGCTATTTTTTTCATACAATTTTTCGAACTTTTCACGCGGACAGCTAGGAATTGTATTCATCGAACGAAACAGAACATAACCTATATTCCTGCTTAAGTATGGGACTATAATTATAACTGATATACTAATTCTAATACAGACAAATGCAATAAAATCAATATGATGCTAGAAATATGAAGCAAATATTTATATAAGTGAGGGTAAACGAAGTGGAGCGATAGGGCAATTTTCAACGCTGCAATTTAGAAACAAAGTGTAAGTTCAATATATGAGTCAATTTATACAAGAAAATACCAACAGTTCTAATTTGGTCTCACATACCTATTTTATAACTTCTTTTACAAGCTAAGAACACTAAAGATGTTAAATAATAAATACAATACATACGTGTATTTATAACAATATAAGATACACTTGTAGTAACATTTTTCATGTTCATAACGGTCATTACACCATATATAGACGCAATCAATATAAGAAATTCAAATATGGAATATGTACATACATAAAACTGAGAAAAACGAAAAAAATGCTTTTAAAAAAGCAGCATTGACAAAGATATAATAACAGAGAAGAAGAATTAAGGTAAACAAACAAATAAAGCAACTGACAAACCTGTAACGGGCTTGCAGAGACTAGGCTTCACCGAATATATCGCCGCAATGCAGAATATTAGCAACAGTCTGAATAAGTATGCCATTTCGGACGCGAACGCGAGAGGTCTGTAACGAAGCGACAGATTTTCCGCGATAAGTATCAGTCGCTCGGACTAAATTGCGAAACTAAACGTACGCTAAATATGGATAAGAAGATGGTTAAAAAAAGAAAAGATGGCTATCTAATTCCAAATTAGCCAATTTAATGCTTCTGTTGATACGTTCGGTGCGTTATCGGGTCGATTATATCCGATGCTCAACTTTCCTTCGGTGCGTGGCAAAAATTACTGTTCCAACCGCTGGTGGAAAACAAGTCGTGCTTCGGGTCTAATAGACCCCATGCCGCACGCACTGAAAATCATCAAATTTGACTAACGCAGTGGGCGTGTTAAGGTAACCGGCTAGGCGATAAACATATGTATAGTACCTACCTATATTTATATAGAGGTGTTTCTTACATCTAGAGAAACAAACAAATGTGCTCATCACACAAATGTCTGTCTAATAAATATGTCTAATATAAACATTTTTTCCATGTGAAATCATTTTAATTCTACCGAGTTATTTACATCGTTTCTATTGATACAACTGACCTCACACTAGATTTTCTTTATCGGGAAAGCCACTCAAATGTCCAAAAACAGCTACACAACGATGCCAGACCTATGTCAGATAACGACAAGTATATTCTCAGACCTCACGTCAAATAACTATATTATCTTATATTGTTACTCAAGAAATTTGTTGGTAAATCCTAACTTGACAGGGGTAAGAAGCCGTGTTTGTATAACATTATGAAACGTAGATTTACACAACGCAGGATTTAAGTACCTGTAAAATGCAGAGATGTCACTAAAAGGTAAATGCACTTAGCCGTTTATTCCTCAATATGAGAATTTTGCTGATGCTACCAATGAAATACGAAAAATTGTTCGTGTGAAACTTTAATAGAAAAATACGTGTTTAATATAAAAAATGTTTTTTTACAATTCACGATACACGTGCTTCTTTGTCTCCACGTACGCAGAAACTGCCGACGAAGTCTCTACTTGCTTGAAAGTCGCTACGTGTTTATAGTTCAGACAAATTCAATATCCTAAAGATATTGTTATGGAATACCTTATGACTGCTATTGTTGTTGGCCAATAGAAATATTCTAAATTTAAAAATGGAAAATAAAATCGAAGGGGATTGTACTATCTTACTCATATTACTTTGGTACTTAAGAATTTCAAGCCTCTATCAGATTGGAAAGAATCATAATTCGATTGGACGAAGTTTAAAGTATTAAAATGATTTAATGAGTTTAACGTCAGTGTCGCTAGCCCGTATTTGTAGTCAATGGACTGATGGGTAAGCTAGAGGATTTAAGTCTCATTATAATGTTTTTATTAATGTAATGCTAGTTAATATAATGCTTATAATATAAAGCTTAATGCTCTATACAATATATATTCTTCAACCCTTTTATAGTTGAACAGATAGACACGGAACTCCTATGGTAATATTAATATTATAATAATAATAAGTGATACTAGTTTGAACAAGTGTTATTTGATTACATGAAATGTAATGTACTTATTCACTTTTTTACTTGCTTTACACAAAAATTGTTACCCTTAAGATGTTAAGGCTATAAATACAAATTCCAATATTTTTTCAAAGAATAATTTATATCTTATGATACTGCGTAATGTTGAGACACATCCACCATAAATCATCCAGCAAACCGACATAGCAGTAAATAATGCATTACATGGGCTTCAAGAATTACTTTTGAAACAATTGCATGTTATCTTAACCAATTGCGTTTTACGGTCCGGTTGTAAATTTGATAACCAAACTAGACCATCCATGGACTCGCAAATTCTGTACACTTTTGTGAGTTGTTGTCTAAAGGACACGTTCCACTGGTGGCAAAGAGGGAGTTAAATCATTAAATTAAGATTGATTTAGTAGTGGTTAGAGAATGTGATTGCTAAATGGGGGCTCGTGGGTTCGATTCCCACTTAGGACTAACATTTGTGTTATGAGCACATTCGGTTGTTCTGCCTCAGTATGTTTATTGTCTGTATGCCTGCTTACCATACACAGGTATTTAATTGTATCATCACTACATAGTATAAAACAAAGTCGCTTTCTCTGTCATTATGTCCTTGTTCCCTTAAATCATTAAAACTACGCAACGAATTTTGATGCGGTTTTTTTTAATACATAGACTGATTGAAGAGGAAGGTTTATATGTAAAATAACATCCATTAAATGGTGGAGAAATACTGTTATAGTTTGTATGGCAGAACAACGTTTGCCGGGTCAGCTAGTTTGGAATAAATTAGAATTGTCGCAATTACTATTTATATAATAATAATTATAGTTCTTTGTAGATTTATTTCCGTTCAAAAGTTGTATCAGTGTACAAATATTCTATTTATGTATGTGTTTATTTTTATAAATTAAGTATACAAAGCAGAAAATAAATGATACAGAAGAAATTTGTACAAAGGTGCTGATTATTTCCATTGAAATTTCTTCCACTTGCCCAGCGACTGGAGAGCTCGTGAACTGTAGATAAGATCTCATCAATAAATAAAATGTTGTATTTATTTTAAGCTTTTGATTTATTTATTATATTGAGCATAAAACTTTCGTTTTTTTAAATTAGACTTGTTTGAGACAAATGACTAATTGCGCGTTACATTGCGGAAATGTATGTTGTAACTGGACATAATTTACTAATAGTCCCATCCCTGCAGTCTTGTTGCTAATCAGTACTCAGCAACTAATTCTTAATGACACCTGTTACTGAGTTCCCACTAACAGTCGATTCCTATAGCCTTATTAGAGGTTGGTTGCAGATATCCGTTGGGGGTAATTGCCACTTGTGTCTGATGGCTTCTCGTTTGCTACTCTCTTTAAATAAAAGGGTATACATCAGAATTTATATCACGACAGACATGTAACTTAGCTCAGAATAGAGCACCCTCAAGATTCCCTCTACAACGAACACGATTGTCAGTAAATGACATATCATATTTTTTAAGTTCTACATCGCACATATTTTACCCGTTTGAACTGAAACAAGCCGCGAATGGCAGGGATCTTTATATTCTGGTCGCAAATGAAGACTATTTCAAAGCTTATTGCACAATAGTCTCGCTGTTGTAATTTTTGTTGCTGGAAATTCCAAGTTTAAAATATTTTCTGTTCTGTTAGCTGCAAAGAATTTTTGTCGTTTTTTTTGTACTATTTTATTTAGTAATTAAACAAATTCTTCAAAAACCAACTTGTGTAGCAGGTTTCAAACATTTATGTAAAAAGCATTTGAGTCTTGGTGAATAGGCACATTATACATAATTCTCACAATGAGGATTAAATCTCTATTGTACTCTGAAATATCAGGATTATACCCTAATTAGACAGAACTTGCAATGGGGACCAGATAGCTGATCGGAAATATATCGATGTCTAAATGCATACGTAAGTATTTTACACCCAGAGAGTAATAAATGCTATTGCTCATCACACAGGGACTGGGCGAGATTCAAACCCACGACTTTTGACTGAACAAACATCGTCAATAACAACTGGTCTCTGTGCCAGACAATTAGTGGGGCATATAAAGGGTTGCAGTTGAATGGTAAAGGGACCAGTTGCAATACAAATTCAATGCTATTTACATATATGTAGGTATAGGTATATAATTTTACTCCCCATGTTTTATCAAATTTCAATCATTCTTCTATAATAGCGACTGTAATTTTAAAATGCAAATACGCGCCTCTCAGAATTCCCTTTACCTAGCGGCAAATTAACTTACGCAAATAAGATGAGCTATGGCTATGGATCTTTAGGAACCTTGACTTGATTGTAGCGGATTTTTTAAAGGAAAATCTTTTAGCGATATATTTGGTTGTGGATTTTGGATTCAACAAAATAATTTATGTACTAATGATATGTTAATAATTGTTTAAATTTTATTGTATCAATTTTAAGCTATACGCTAGTTCTATTCTGTATTGTTATTGTATATTTTTCTAAACAATATGTTCGTTTACTTTATAATTTTGTGTGTCGGCTGAAGAAAAGGGGAATTGAAATAAGTCTGGAGTAGGACAAGGGCTTTATGACGATTTATTCTAAATTGGATTATCCTGTTAGCTCAGATTACAGTAACTAAATCATGCACAATAAGTGACGGCCTATTTGTATTAACAAATATACGTTAAATGTATGTAATATACGTTATATGTATACACAAGTAAACAGTCTTAATATTAACTCTTCATGAGTAGACACCTAAGTAAATTTGAGTTGCAAGAGGATTAGACGTAAGAATGTCTCGGTGTTGAGGATTGTTGACGTGTCTTACTAATAACGAATAAATGATAAACATCTTGAATATTTACAATAGTTTCAGGTAGACATTTCGTCCACAACACGCCGGGAGAAACGAGTTTTCTTTGTCGCGCCTGATTTGAACGGATAAGGAGTGGAGTACTTCCTGAGAATAATAAAGGAATTTTGAAAAGTAGAGTGAATAGGCATCTTATAGGCAAGCGTGCTGCATTCCAAGCTATATCGTCTTTTTCAATCAGCCAAGATGTTCGACAATTCGGTCTTTTATTGCCCACTGCTGGGCTCGGTTTTCTCCTGCAAACGCTGGACGCTTTACTCCACCGCATTGCTTAAAAGCGAATTGGCGAAAATAAGGGTTAACGGACAAATTGACCGTCGGATGTTTTTAAGACTTTAACATTACGAGTAGGTTTAATAATAGTTACCTAACGTAACTCCAAAGCATGAAAACGTTCGTGAAAATTTTCCAACAGCAATGTCACGGTCGAGCGCAATTTAGGTTTTTAATTAACTTTATAAATCGACGGGGCAATGAGCTCTATTCTACAATTTACTGACGTAGATTAATTCCGTTTTTGCCATTATAAAATCCACTATTTTTGTCTTTCTCGTTGGTGAGATGCGTTTTAAATATCGTCGTATGTTAAATATTGTCTCGCTCGGCTTTATTAAAGTGACGATTGTTTTGTGAGCAATGAAACAAGTCCCTAAAACAGTAAATTTCGAAGCGAAAGCATGCCCCTGGGCTAAGGTTAATTTTGTTTGTGTTTGCGAGTAAATTACAAGTTTTCAACAATGTGTGAATAGAACTTGGACGTACTTTCACTAATCGAGCATTTGAATACGACTTGTGTATATTAATTGTATCGTTTCGTTATATTAGTCATTTACGTTACGTCATACTTACGCAAATTTTGACTTGCACAAGTGTATATTATCAGTATCTGCTTTTATTCCAACGAATAGGCCAATCAATGTAATAATAATATGTAATTGCAGTTCACTACAAGTGTACATAGCTATTTTGCTGTAACAGGAATGTTTTTCGCTTTTATATTCTTATCATTTTATATTCCTCATAAAGTCATACTTAAGTGAAGGCCTGTTCCTGGAGGAAATTGTTGGATGTAGGTAATCACTGAGTTCTTTTGCGAAAACATTATCATTAGGCATTGTATTGATCATTTGGAGTACACGCCCATTCGCCGGTTCAAAGTTCAAAGTGACAGTTTCGTTACCATAAAAATTACTCGTATTACACATTCACCTCATTAACTACCTCAGTTGCCTGCATTATCTTAAGACAACCAACGAGAGTAAGCTCCAGTTTTGTTTAACAAATTTCCTAAAAGCGTAAAACTTTGTACTTTAAACAAGTCTCATTTGCATAAGTTGAACTCGGTAGAAATAGCGTAGAATACCAAGCAGGGTCATTAAAATAATCTTACTAGAAGACAAAACAGCGCAAGCTTAAATGCACAATAATTTGATATGGTAATATAATATCTGCACTGAATTATATAATATAATACGATGATAATACAGTCTTTAATTGTAATAAGTTTGTTGTAGATAAGTTCAATTGTTACAATTACAGCGTAGGCAAGCAATTGCGGTAGTTAATTACTAAAGGTTACAGTAATTGCAAAGAGTTCTGAAATTAGGCTGGATTAGGTAATATGGAAACTTTTGTCAATAAAGACGAATTGATTTTAAAAACCTAGATGAAAAATTTTCCGTTGCTTTAAATAAAGCAAGAAAATTCGCAAGAAACCATATTCGGTGTATGGTTGAATTCGAAAAATGAATCAATTTTTAAGGAAGTTAAGTTAGTTTAAGTTAAGAAGTAAAATTGCATCATAATAATGTGTATTTCTAACCGGATTAATGTAACTAGTAATAGAGCAGTTTTGTTTGCCGTTGGTTGCAGGCAACCTACAACAGACTTGTAATTTCGCGATGCTTGTTTGCTAAGCTCTTTACATAAGAAGACATTTTAACTAGAGAACAGGTTTCGGGGAAGTACCTTTCGACACGAATGCTACTAAACTTGGATCATCCATCTCGTAATCATCCACCCCGCTCACTGATAGGGTCCGGGTAACACTTAACTTTGAACATCGCTCATTCGCACATTCATTATTCAACCCGGAATTACGGTAATGTTACAAGTATTATACAGAATAACCGAATAAAGCAGTGATAGCTTAGTGGTTTGAATTCAGCCTCTCACTCCGGGGGATCTGGGTTCGATTGTAGATCACGCCTCTGATTTATTATGTACGATTTATAACTAAAGTTTAAATATCAGTTGCTATATCGGTGAAGAAAAACATCGTGAGGAAACCTGCACACCTTACAGATGTTATAAATTATATAATATTTTCTGTGGTGTA
>DWUN01003220.1:0-12397 GCA_018249975.1 Passova gellias
AATGTAATAATATTTATAATAATATAATATAATAAATAAATATAATAATATTTATAATAATTTAATATGATATAATAAATAAATAGAATAATATTTATAATAAATAAATATAATTTATTTACATTTAGGTATATGTGTCGTAGGACCCACTGAAACCCTTCAGTAAGTTATATTTCACGGTATTTTGTTCACTTTCTAAATTCTTCTATGTTTACAATAAAATGTAAATTAATTAATTGCTGAAAAGCGGTTCGATATTATGTACAGAAAATTGCAACTCTTTTCTTGCTGTGGACTGACTATCTTCTGGTTAACAGACGAAAATTTGACATTTTTCAACATTATTCAACATTCAATGAATGTACTGCCAAGGGTTCGAGTATTTTTCTTATCGCGCTGGTATATTTCAAGCAAATTATTTGCCGACACCCTTCTGAACCAACTTCAAAATTAATTAAGGCCTAATAACAAAGAAAATGTTTACCCTACCGTCCGTCCAACTGATTTAACGCGAATTAGAAAATTTCATGGCGGGTTTTGGAAAAAATCGTTTCAGCGAACCCTTTTCATTTTCATATAAAGATAATTACCGATTTGAATTCAGCTCGCAGCCTAATGACGCCTATAGCGAGGTTCGGCTAAGCCGCAAACAAGACACATAATCCCCTCGCTTTGAAGACACTCAAAATAACTCCGGTAAGCTTTGTACAGAAATTGAGAATGTTATGGGATTGATTTTCTGATTCCTTTGATATCAATCGAGTATCTCCCAAGTTTCTACACAGAAAACATTACCAGTGCGATCCTCAATGTTTTGACAAATGCGATCTGGCGTTGATTGTGTTTATTAAACAGAGCGAAGTATCTGCTGAAGGTAACTGTAGCGATATTTCTATAGCTATGGCTCTGATTAATAATCTCCGGACTCGCCTCTTATTGAATTAAACGAAAACAATAACATTTAAAACAAAAACGTGTACTAAGTCGATAGGATTTGTGATATTCATGAAACGATTTGAAATACGAACAATACTCGAAGCGAAAGGTGAGGGTACATTTGAAATAAAACACAATCGGATACTTCAAAATCTTCTTCCATACTCACTTCTAGTAGACATCGATAGTTTCTGCAATTGTTCTTTGATCCGCGGTGTAGTGATGTTCGTTTCGTCGAACGGAATGTTCAAGATGCTGCTGGTGGAGCCTTCTTTTTGCAGCACAGTATAGATGGCGCTGAGCGTCAAGAAGCACGGGCTGTTCCCAACACCGGTGGATATATGGTTGTTATGGTACAGCATTCCCAATTTACGCCACTTGAATTCCTGAAACAAGGAGAGTTTGGTTTGATTTTGTTTCGTCCTTTTTATTGTGATATTATTGGACCCGAATGTTATACTGAGAAAAATTAGGTCATGTTTACCGCGCTGGCTAAGTGCGGATTGGCAGTTCTCACACACCTCAGAAAACATTACATATCAAGGTTTTTGCGATTTTATTCTTCACTGGTATAGCGAGTGTTATTAAAATTTAAAGACCCCATCCCCTTAATGGTATGTAAATTTCAGCTTTATGGTGGTTCTCAAGTTCACTAAACTGTGTTTGAAATCTATACGGTAATAAATTGCATTTTTTGAATTGTATTGATAAAAATATAGCGTCAAGTAGGTACACAATGCTTAGATATTGCAGGCTGCAGAAATAGCAGGCTGTATCTATCTTACAATAAATAAATTACTATTTGCGATTATTCACAGATATATTGGTAGTCTGGAAATCCGCGACGCGTCTTAACTTGTCTTTTAGAATGTCTTTCAAAGCGGAAAAGAACAAAACAAGAACTGCTGCTTAGCAAGAGAAATAAGTGGAACAGTGGATATTACTGCAAGCAAAACCAACGATGAATGTCTGAGGAAGATCACCTCACGAGTTCCCTTCAGACGACCGGCGTATATGACTTTGATAAAGATAAAAGAAGTGAAACAAGTTTATCTGTCAACTCTTATGGTATATACGCGTGATTGTATACACAGATAGAAACCATAACAGATCCTTCGATCACTAATAAATATTATCATCTTTGGTTCGTCTTAAAAACTAAAATTAACTTGAAACTGATTTAAATTGGAAGCAAAAAACTAATACTCTTTATCTTATTAAACAGATGATTATAAATATTTTTCAGTCTTTTAACAAATGGCCATTTGATTCAACTTTTTTTATTCAACATCAATTGACAACCATACGAAATCCACTTTGTTGCAAATAAATAATAAAACAGCTTGTTTATGTTGTAATTGCATTTAAAGAACGCCCTGTGAATAATAAGGCCCGGGCTGTCTTATTAAAAACCCAATAATCTACTGGTATATAATATTTGTACGCAACTGATCATGCATAAGCTTTATTAACAAGGACATACGCAGATGATGATAAAGAAAAAGACGAAACTGTGCTTGTAGATAGAAACCTTGTGAATTGCCGCTTGAAAGGAGACTGGAAAGTGACATTTTGAATAACTTATGAAAACTGTGTCACCATCAACTCAGTAATCGTTCCGCTTTGAGATATAAAGCTCCATTCAGCATGAGAAAGGTTAGGGGCAAATGGAATTGCTTAAGGGTAAAATTCCTGTTAAATGTAACAAATGCAGTAGTTGAACCTACTGTCCGTTTCAGTGCAATGAAGAACAACTCAACACGTGTCTCTTTAGTAATTAAATATGAGTATTTGAATAGACAATTTTTTCGATTGGCGTTTTGGACTGGCTTCTATATATACCAGTTACAACAGAATAATATGCATACTAATCGTGCTTGCACTAGTCAAATGTCAAGAGCAGTGTTAATACTACGTCTTATTAGTAACCAGTCCAGACACGCGTCACAGTGGACTTAATTATTATACGTTTGGTCAAAACGATGCATAATTTGAGAATATTGTGTTAACTTTTAGACACGGTATGCAATAAAGAATTAATGAAAAATATATTATCTATTAGAATATAATCTAATAGAGTAGAATATAATACGTTAGAATCTAATACAATAGAATCTAATAGGATAGAATCTAATAGAATAACCACCTAAGATAATTGATTAAATATTATTAGACAATTTAATGAAGAAAATAGTGTATAATATGTAATGAATAGATGTCTAAATTCAGAATTAGCTGACCGTTGCAAATATTATGTTCGACAAATAATAATAAAATAAGAGTACCAATGAAAAGAAAACGTTCACATAATAAATCTAAAACACAAAAACAAAGCAAATGCCGTCGAAGCTGAGAAAACAACAAACAAAATATCAATCCAGTAGCAAACAAAAGCATTTGCACAATAAACAAATATAACACTTCTGTTACTACTTTTAGAAGGGAATCTTTTCTATGTAACATTTTCAATATTAAACTACAAATGTGTGCGGTGCTCTATCCTCTTGTCATACCGTTGGGTGGTTAAGAAAGATAAGCAAGGACAAGAACTTTAAGATTAGAAAAAATAAAGAATCACGTTCATGTATCTGTGGGTATTGATTTATCATTTTTTTTTGTTAACGCCTTCTTTAGTCCACAACTGTCGAAAGATTGTGTAAGATTATTGAGTAGAATTTCATGGCAGATCGTGAAATTTTTTGATGAATTCTATAGATTTACCAGTATACGCCGAGAGAATTTTTTTTTTTTATGGAAATCTAAAACCTAGTTTACATACAAAAGCAGCAGTATAATTGAAAAACTTGTAATCTCAAGAACTGAAAACAGCAATTTGTTTTCACCGCAACGCAATATGTAATTTAATTAAACCTTTCAAGATCCCAAAGTCTATTTCACATAATGTATACGCTACTTACTAAACTCCGTTTTTCTGGTTAGTGAATTCGTCTTGAGAATCTATATAAATATTACAGCAGTAGCAAACAGGCTACCAGGTGTTAACTGGTCATAGAAAGGTCGGGAACCCCAAAATTTTGTTCTAATAGAATCGCAGTGAGCTACAGTACCAGCGGGCTACAATGGGATACAATAAGGAATATTTTGATATATCTGCAAATAATGGGTAACTTTAATTGTAAGGAAATTCTCCCATCTTAGACTAACATTCTGTACAATGACTAGAAATGTGATTCGAAAGTTGCTAATAATATACTCTGATTTTGATTTTGATATAAATAATTGTAATTTGGATACCGCGATCAAAATTTGCAAAGCATTATCAATAGATTATATTATAATCCTCAGTTTGAAAAATTTATACATTTTTAACAAAGTTTAAATTCCCATGGACATAAATTATTACTGAATATGTCATGTATAATGATGATTGTTAATAAATAAAGCGTGTAAGATACAATAAAATGAACATTGATGATAAAAAACATGATATTTATTTAAAGAGAAAATATTACATGGATTTGATTAAATAATATGTAGTTCAGAAACAAATATAACAATAAAAACAAAGGATAATTAATGCTTTTCTTACTACATTTGAATAAAGTTATATTTCACAGTTGGATACATTGTAATTATCAGTAAGAAAAATTCTTCCTCATTTAAAATCAGATTTATGAGTTCTAATTAAAGAGAATGGACATTTGCTTTTTGGAATACTTAATTCGCCCATTTCGCTGTAAATTCTTGTCAGGGACCGATCATTACCGTTCATTTATATTTAAATGTCGTATTTATTGAACGTTTATTGGAAATTTGTAATGCAACTGCCGTTTTGATACCGGTTGAGAGTGCAAAATTAATACAACTTCAAAATTTGGAACGAAAAACACCGAATGTCAAAGAAATTATATTTCATACTAGCTGTCCAGGTATCCATAATCCCATAACTTGTTTTATCATTACGAGAACAAAGATGTACTTAATGAATAAAAAAAAATTAACAATAAATAAAAAAATTCTAACAAAACTGAAAAGCAAAGCAACAGAAAACGGTCACGAAAATAAAACACACATATTTTCAAAAAACATATTTTCAAGCGAAATAAAAACAATCACAAACACGACAACACTTAAGTGCAAATCAGAGGATAATTTAACGTTGTTGTAGACATTACCTCAATAACTTTCCGGATGGCGGCAGCCGCTTGCGTGTAACTCCCCATCATTCTTGTTAAGGTCATGTATCCGGGATGCTTGTGGCCAAACGCTTCAGCCTGGGCACCAGCCGTTAAAACGGGTATACCCCAAAGACCGGCATATCTAGCGACCGGTCCTATCACATATTCACATCCAGGACCGATGAATGCATCTGCAGTGCAATTATGAACATTTATTGTTTTTGAAACTTTGCATAACATACGAGCAACTGTTAAAACTACGAGCATTTGCTTGATATTCTAATCAAAAAGCAATTGAACACGTGTACGAACATGTGCTTGACATTGAACGGTTAATGTATGCAGAGATAAGTCTGCAAATTATTCATTGAAATACAAATTACAGTAAACACTAATTAGTCTTACTTACCGGCCGATCCGTTTACATAGAATTCAAAAGCAGCTAACGGCCCCTCTACAGAAGAACATCTAGTATCTCTATAATCCACTAAAATCTTCCAGTTCGGTAAAGGACCATCGTCGCTGGTCATCGCAGATATTGCTTTTTCTACTATAGGTAATACTTTAGCTAATGAAAACACCTGGTTCGGATCCGCTGGCAACAGAACACCTAATTTCACAATCTTCATGTGAAACTGGTGGGTTTCTGGTCTTAGGGTGAAGTTTGTTTTTTTGATGTGGTACGGATTTGAAGCCAAATCGTGGGGATATCCAATTGCGTCTGTGTCGCCAAAAACATTCTGTACAATTTGTGGACTCGTTAGAAACTTTGTCAAATTAGTCAAATCATCCTTATTCTTATAATAATTGTAGTATTCGTTAAGTTTTGGCATCTCTGGATTGGAGTATCTTTCTTCTTTTTCTTCCTCGGCCTCCTCCACTGCCTCGTTATTTTTCTGGAGGCCTTTTTCAAACAACTTATTCTTTGTATCCTCATAATTCAAATCTGTTATAAACTTATTCGCATCGGATCCTCGTTTATGTTTATAATTTTCGATATTCACATTACTAACACTAACGTCACACGTAATTATCACATTAAGGACACACATATAGAAAACAAGGAATGATATTAACATTGGTATTTTAAAGTGTTTGATTGATTTCTTTACGTTCGCTTTAATCGGGTATGTTTGAGCATCGTCCATAGACATATCGAGTTGTTTTGGAACATCGTGTGCGTCTTCGTGATTATGTAATGTTCTTCTCTTCCTGAAGTTGGCCCGGTTCTCATCAGATATTTTCTTGCTGCTATGAGTCCTCGTTAAGTATAAAGGGATGATCGCATACACGATCTCCTTGAGCATTGTATTTATTATTTATCTCATTTTACTTGATTATTTATTCTAGGCTCCAGCCTAAATATTACATTCGTTGGCAATATTTCACTGTAGAATTATTAAAGTTCGTTAATTGATAAAAACGAAAGCCAAGATCGTTATTCCGACAACATAAACAGTATATTTAATTCCAAAAGATATATTAATGACACGCATACTTATCTCATAACATAAATCCTTTCTGTTATAAGATAAAGAAATCTTACCGAAAGTAAGGTCACACAGAGTAAAGAAATGCAGTAATTACATACGAACACGCCATTGCTACGGGCCGTTCGATTGTCTGATCTACTTTTCTTGTTAATTACTCTTTTAACAAGGTAATTATCTTATACGATTAAAATTAATTCGGTTTTATACATGGGCATTGGGAGTTAGTTAAACATAAATAAGTAACTGCTACCTACCTGTAGGTAGTTATCGAACAGTTGATGTGTAAACGGCTCATGATTTGAGCACAAATTTATTTGCGGTGAAATTTATGTAAATTTCTGTAAGTGTACTGTAACTCTGTTAAGTCCGAGGTGCTTGCCAAGATTTCAACCCAGACCGCCGGCGTGGAGGATGAAAATTCAAACCTAGTATAGGCTATCACTGCTTTTACAAAGCGGATTGAAAATCAGCGCTGCGACATAATCGCGGCAATCGCTGAGTTCGATCAGTTTCGCGGCTTTGTATTGCACCACACGGCAAGAGACATATATTACTTTATATTTTTTTAACATTATTTCTTAGTTACCTACTATTTATAGAGATATTTGGCACTCGGTGTTTTCTGCCTACCCCGGTACGGACCTGGCGTGATGGTATGTTGTTGTTGTGGTTTACCTACTATTGTTATTTTACTTTATTATTATTCTTTTTTTATTACCGTATAGCTATGTTGTTTATTATTTTGTAGTCTATTGTGTTGTGTAAGGAAATTCATTCCTGTTTTATGTTGTTTACTAACGTTAAATAAACGCAATTTTTCTTTCTTTCTTTCTTTCTTTAAATGTAACGATCATCCGCATGTAACATTAAATGAGTACGTATTTAAATAAAATTCGCCTCAATACAATTAAAGCAATTTACATGTAAACGTATTTTGCTTTCGACCTTGGAATTAATCTACAGACATACCTATTCGTAATTATACCATCGCTTTAGAATTATTCCACTTATATCTACTGTGAAAAAGAAATTTAATTAAACATTTTTACATTTATTAAGTAAGGTTTGAAGGCTAAATTTGATAATGTACATAATATGTAGCCAAGAACATTATTCGAAAATAAAACTATGCAAAACAAAAACGCTTAACCATTTTTACATTTTTATCTTTTTTTATCTTTTACCATTCATATTATAATGCATGTATAAATTTGTAGCAGGAGAATTTAACCCCCCCCTCCCACTCCCGCGAGTTTTAAAGTACCAGTGCCCAGTACATATTTAAGACATTGTTCTGATTGTAAATAGGTCTAAACGTCACAAGGTAAATAAGGACGATAATAAATATATTAATGCAACAAAAAAAAAGGGTGCCACAGTACAAAATGTAACTTGAGACACATGCAGCGTGCTAACAGTCACATAGTTTCAGTTACAATTAATCACATCTATTTATAACCTAACGGATATGCCATATGCGCTACAGCGGCACATTAGTGACATAATATGAACTATAATTAACATCAATTTATGTTATGTTAACAATTATGTTGTTAATGTCATCAATACATTTTAATGGTCGACAATGCTCTTTATGGTTCTTGGTCATTGTTTTCTGGCGCTGGTGCAAGACATTCTATACCTATACCGATAACGTTAAGTTAACTATAATAATTAATAGAAATATTTCTAAATCACAGCCAGACACTTCAATTTTTTTGTTATACAACAATCCTTATTAACAACATAATATATCTGTAAATAAACGAAAAAAAGGATCATAAGCGGAATTGTCACTAATTTGGAGATTTCTGTGAATCAACATATTTGGCATTGTAATAAAAATCTCAGCTTGCCTTCAGTACTTTAGTTATTTAAATAGTCGACTTATTAAAATATACCTACATGTAAGTAAACATTATAAATGGAAATATCTTTAGTTGAAGTGTTATTGTGACTAATCGAACAATAATATATACTTACGAGCATTAATCATAGTATAACTTTATATGCGCGCTGCGATATAAAAGCAGTAATTGAATAATCCATCCTAACATTATAAATGTGAAAGTAACTCTGTCTGTCAGTCTGTCTGTGACGACATCACGGCCAAAACGCTGAACCGATTATTATACAATTTCATACAGAGATACTTGAGGGCCTTGGGATGAACATAGGCTACTTTTTTCACCCTTTTTTTTTAGTTTTTCAGGAAATTTCATTGTTTTACGAAAATGTTGCAACTTTTACAAAGAAAACTTAGTGACAAACTGATTTCCAGGTGGGCGAAGCCACGGGCAAAGCTAGTATCTAATAATTTATTGCTTCATCATTACAATCCATGCCAATGCTATTTCCTTATACGGCAAGGATATGTTTGGATCTAAAGGAATTATGTTACGAATGTATGTATGTATTACGCTAATGAACTGTTTTATACGTTCATAATTACATCATAGATACAGATCGCATACTGAATAGCTAACGAAGAATACTATTTATTTAAAATTATTTACTAAATATCTGTAATTTTTTTAAGTTACTTTATTTATTTATTGGGCACTATCATTATTTCCCACGTACAACTTGTGCTTGTATGAATCTTTATATGTAAACTAATAAGTTCTAACAACTTAATACAAAATACTTAATAAATCAGATATTACTAATATAATAATATTAGTCTTCAGTATTACAAACGCCCTTTTGAGACCTTGACCTCACGCCATGTCATGATGAGCAAACAGTTTTATAACAATTCGGTAGAGTATCAAAAGGGTTAATCTGTATAGGTCGACGTGTACCTTGATATAGATAAGTTGTTGATCAATCCAAACGCCTATGAGTCATGCACATGATCCCTCCATTAGGGCGGCATTATCACGCAAGGTCCCTAACGGGGTAGGCAGAAAGCACCGAGTGCCAAATATCTCTGTCCTAGCAAACCTGCGCGCTTCGTCTACATTCATCCACCGGCGTGTATGCATGAAGAGAGTGACGAATGTAGGGCGGCATTATGTTACGAATTATCTATCTTTTTAATACCACTACCGACTACATCTCGGCAAAAGGGGTCCAGGACGCCCTTCTACCAGGTAGCCTGATGACCTGAAGAAATAGTGGGGTACCACGGGATTCAAAAAGTCCAAGAACAGATGGAGTGATGCCGAGTAGAGGAGGACTACATGCAGCAGTAGACTATAGAGAACTGATGGATTTAAACCACTAGGGCTGAATAGGCAATATTTTAGTACTTTAATCATTTATTTTATATATTTTACGTTTTTGAAGAAAACAAGATTGTAACTTGTAAAATCGCTGTTATGTGAACGGACACTTAAATGTAGGTTTCAAGGCAAGATTAAATAAGGCTCTTCAATAAAAAACGTGCTCTATCGTATAGCAAACCGTTTAATAGAGCGATGATGCCTTTCAACTGTCGTTACAATGAAGTTCATTTTCAAACTGAATTTTAACAATTTTACGCTTTAAGCATAAAAGCGGTGGTAAATAAAATTTCAATAGAAGTATTATAAACAATATTATGTAGGTATACCAGCTTTTATATAGGATTTCGCGAAAAAACTTATATAAATTCAACACAGCCCTTACAGTCCTGTTTTATTTAAAACTTTTAGAAAGTGTAAGCGCTTCCGCCTACATCAATTCTCTAAGTTGAACCAATCTATAGCAAATTGCATCGAAATCGGCTTAGCAATATAGACGTTAACATTTATATCAATATTATAATCTTGTAATATGTGTAATTTATACTGTTCATATAACCCCGCGCTACCGTCCTTGTGTAACAACATGTGTTGAATAAAATGTAACATGTGTGCAAAAAACATGGGAATTTACAAAAACAGTAGTACCCATATCAAGTTCAATCCAATCTGGGCACTAGTAACAAAATACTGATTTTGATGTGATATGTTATTTATTTATTGAGTTGCCAACATATTGCACACTATTGCATTGTAATTAAATTACATAAAAACTAAGTGCCAGAACTGCAGGCAACGACATCATGCATAACATGATAAAAATATGTCAATAAGTCATAATACGAGTATAAGATACGATTTAGAATAGAGATTATGATACAAGACTGTATTAAACGAAAAATGTTGTGGGTGTAGTCAGTAATTCTGATAATACGTAAGTTGTATTTTTAGAGTTTAATTAAATTTCAGAGTAAAGCTTTAGCTGTAAATTACAAGATTTTTTACCGGAACCATAACAGGAATGAAGATATTAATTTTAATAGACATTCATTAGAAAAGTTTAGAATTAATATAGGAACATACGATCACAAATATTTATCCAAGTGTTCAAACATCTGTTTCCATCATTTGAAGTCCTTGAGTTATTTTTGTGCTGTTTGAATTCACTGCGCTTAATTATATCGCGAAGTAAAGTTGAACAAACCGATTTAATTATAGAATCGTGGTTTTTGGTTTGAGACACGTGTACACACACAAAGTACGGTCGAAAAAGCAAGTATTATTATTATTAAACCATCACGCGACGTCAGTAAGAAAGCACTGAGCGTCCAAATATCTCTATCCCTATAAACCCCATGTGCTTTACATTCATCACTCTCTTATGTATTTCGGTTTCGGAGACTCTTCACCGCCAAATGTGTCACTGACTAATTTGGTGAAGGTAACAAACACCGCTAAGCCTAAGGTCGTGGGTTTGATTTCCACGCTCTACAAACTTTTGTGATGAGCACATTTAGTTTGTCGTATCTGGGTGTAATAAAAACAACTATTGAACTTTATGCAATATGTCTATCAGTTGTTCGATATATTAAGGACTTTTTTATTACAAAATAAACCTAGCAAACAGGCAGACGAGCTACCTGATGGTAAGAGGTCACCGTCGCCTATGGACGTGCAACACCAGATGAGTTACCCATGCGTTGCCGGTTTTGAAGGAGAGCTCTTTTCACGCCTTTCTTGAAGAGCCTCAGGTCATAGCGCTCCGGGAAAGCTTCAGATGGAAGCTAATCTCTATCTAGTTTCCGGCTTTTGTCTCCCGCTCGACTATAGCCTGAAGGGCACAGAAAGGCGTTGTAAGATGACTAAAACATGACCTTCATTGAGTGTATGTATGTACCTTATAATGGATAAAACAATTTGAATTTGAATTTGGAATCTGATTACAGTGTGAGAGGATGTTCCAATATTATTAGTACAACGCAAATACAGAGACTTGTGATTGTTGTAAGCCCTCTACTTCGATGTTAGAACAATGGACGGCCAAACAAGGCAATTTCTCGTTCTATTTATAGAATGGAATGGTGAGATTATTTGAAACTAATGGCTCTACGTTGGCATGTATGGTGACGTCATATTACGTTTTGTGCACCCAAGGTCACCCTTACAATTTCACATCACGCACACCGCGCGAGTTATATTCACAACTGCCGTGTATTAAAATAGCTTACGCACATGAAAACGTTTACTAATTGTATGTGACATTTTTATTTTTAGCAACGCGAAAAAAAACCGGTGCTAAAAATAGAAATGTTTTATATTTACAGACATCTATATTTGGCAATAGCTGCTTAGTCCGCATTTGAATTTAACTATCACTACATAGTCGCTTTCTCTGTCCCTATAGACCTATGTATGCTTAGATCTTTAAAACTACGCGACGGATTTGGATGCGGTTTTTTTTTATAGATAGAGTGATTCAAGAGGAAGGTTTATATGTATAATAACATTCATTATATAGTAGGGACATACTGTTATAATTTGTATCGCAGAACAACGTTTGCCGGGTCGGCTAGTTTTATATAATTCTAAAATAAACGTAGCC
>DWUN01003221.1:0-12394 GCA_018249975.1 Passova gellias
CACCAGAGGAGTTACCCATGCGTTGCCGGTTATGAAGGAAGAAGATTATTGAATTTAAAAAATACATAGGTACTTACATAATTTCAGAACATATCTAAAACTCTTCAAAGATTTCAAATTCCTATAAGAATACAGTTTCAATAAATCGAAAAATTAATATGTATAAATAATTTACAGCTTTTAAAACATGCCTGAATATGAGACATGACTTCATTGCATTTCGCGTCGCGTTTGCGTCATATCCATACTAATATTGTACATAGCAAAAGTGTGATTATTTGTTTGTCCTTCTGTCACGTAAAGAGGGGGCGACGGATCGTGCAATTTTTGGTATGGAGACAGATGAAGGGCTGAAGGGTGACATGGACTATCTTTTTTCTCTATAAGATCTGTAATTAGCGTTACATGCGCAATGATGGTATGATGTGTAAACGTGTGAGTTAATAAAAAAAATTAAAATTATGACTATGCGGGGAAAGCCGCAGGTAACAGCTAGTTGTGTATAAAAATATGTCTCATGTACATATACGTATGTTCGAGGAAAATCACCTACGCTTTCGAAACAACTACTAATTGTTTGAACACCTTTATCGACTGTGATCTAAGATTATGAATTTATAATATCTGAGACATGATTTCACCTATTTCATTACTTATACTTTTCTTAATAATAACAATTAATGGCATCTTTCGGTGACTGGTGATAATTTAATTCAACATTACGAATTTCAGGCAATAAATAAATAGTACTTTGCGAACGTAACAGATGACCGAGAGGCACGTTCTAAGAATTTATACACTATCAGACACGTCGACAAGAATGTCGAACCATGAACAGCATATCTAGATACTTGTTTGTTTGAATAATGAGATAATTGTCGTAGTTTCATAACAGTTTCTAAAATACGAGTTTTTACATTTCTACCAAAAACACATAATTCACCAACATTATCAAGAAGATCCATTATCACGGCGGGACTAAGAACCGAGCATCAATTATTATTCCGTTATTTTTAAGAATATGTAATTTTTTTCCATTTTATTTCTATTACATACTGTAATATAAGTTACAATAATAACCTAAAGAGAGATATGTTAACTGTAAAACTTTTATTTCCTTAAATAAATATTGTTTAGTGGAACGGAACGTGAAATGCAAGTCATTCAATAGCCAGTAGGAAAGTATTCGAACAGGAAACCTTGCGAGCAAGAAGACGCCATAAGTGACGTAAGCTCTCCTTTCTTGTAATCACGAACGATGTGTAACTTAATAGGCCTTGACGTTCTGGGTCAGTTCTTTACAATAGGTATAAATGTAGACAGGAATATTACTACATGTAATATTAGATTCTGTGTGTATATAAGGGACTAACTAAAAGAAAAGAGAGGGACACACACACACGCCCTAGCACGTGCCTTGCTTTAAAGCTATAGCATGTGAGCGAAAATTGGCAACAACATTCTGGACATGCATCTGCCAATTCTGGTCTAGAACCGTGGGACTGTACAGCATTTCACTCTGATGCTGCCTTAAAAACAGTGGGTTTTCATAATGGATGATTTTAAACCGTCGCGTGCTTAAGTATCCGACCTTCCGCCATTGTTCGCTTTTCCACAACGCGATGTTCACGAAATTAATGTCGGATCCGATACTCATGGCGACAAATGCATACGGCGCTGACAGCTTAGCATTTGACGCGCTCGTTACAAAGCTTTCAATGCAATTTACTAGTAAGCATCACTTTCGACCATATTATGAAATTCTAGCATTTTACGAAATAGCCAACTAAAACAGACTCGATCGTTTGAACGTCAACGTTTAATGACATGTCAAGCGACGTGTGCCCACATCATTAACGTGGGGTGTTCATGAGATACAATAAAAATTTAATATAAAGAAAAAACTTACATATAAATCAAGTACCTACATGAGATATCTTTAAAAAATAAGTTTGTAAGACTTAGGGTCGATACAAACAATTATTGCACCTGGGTTGCAATTTAAATGGTCGCTATTTAATCTATTACCTAATAACAAATCGTTGAGAAGTCGGTCAAAAATAACAACGATTCTATATCTTTTATCACAAAAAAGGTTGTCTTGTGGAATCCGTTAGTATTTCATTCGTTTACTGTAAGTAAATCTCGATCAATAGATAAATAAATGATTTCCAATCGTTTGCGTTTTATAAGTGCTTAGAATATCTGCTTCTATATTGGTTCCTTCTGATACTAGTGTCAGAACGAATTGTCCGGGAAGGAAAAAACTATTCAGGATACAACTGTAAACAAGCAATTGTAGAGCCACTAGTAGTAATAATGTATCACTAAATTCACTTCCAGCCAGAGGACGTGCCATTGTGGTCAAGTACCTATTTCATTTGTAACATTTAGCTTATTGACTAATTTATACAACAGCGACTCTCATACAAAAACATTTTATCAGCGGCAATTTCACAGTACCTTCTATGAAAATATTCACGTTGCGAACTTGTTATTTACTGTGAAATACAATACAATTATTTTTGGCATGTTGCGTAAACAGAACTGAAACTAACAGCCAGAGATAACAGCCCGTTGTTTTAGCTTTCTACAAATAAAAATTCAATCAGTTTCAGTTATCTATTTTTATCGCAAAAACTGTGACAAAATTTATGGTGTGAATAAATATTTACAATACATTGTGAACACGTGTTACAAAGTGAAAAAAAATCCAATTACTTTGATGTTTAATAGATTTTTCTCTTCGTAGATTTCTGAAATATTTTTTAGATTTACAACGTACCTATACCTATACGAGCGTACCTCGTATTGCACAAAATCGTCGACTAAACCTTATATTAAACTAAATAGTAATGGTAAATCTTCAAGGAAAAAAATATAATCCATCGCGAGTTAGTCTGGCCTCTTCATCTAGTGGTAGACCCTGACTGGTCGACGAAGGTCGCGGGTTCGACTCCCACCCGTGACAAACATTTGTGTCATGATCACATTTCCCTCCTCTGTGTTTGAGTGTAATAAAAATATCTAATAAGTATTATATAGTACAGTATATCTGTAGGTTACCATGGCGAAAACTCTATCTAGTTTGGCATCAAGTCGAGTGTGAGTGTATATCCCAATATGTCATTGTAAAAAAATACCTTTCATTTCATTGTAAAAATTGAAAATTCCTAGCACTGTAGTTTTAAGTATCCAAACGTGTTGATCAAAACATGTTACAATTACGACCGGGACACTAACGTGACCTAACGGTCGTTGAGGAAATTGATTCCGGCCGCGGGGAAACGTGCGGCGTGTCCCCCGTTCCCGTAATTGCTCTCGCATAATAAGGGGAAAAGCTCAAGGACTGAATTGTTTGTTGGGTTAATTTTAGTAAGCGGGTCGCCCCAACTATATTTGACGAGCTCATCTCAACGCTTTACAAAATGAACATCACAAAGCAATAAGCAAAAATGGCAAAGACGATAATTGATTTTATTGCATTCAATCTGAATAACTTCGTAATATTAAAACTGACGACGTCACCGGGGAACGGAGATTTTTTAAGCGTTATTTTTTGTGTTTCCTCATCGATGTATTAACAAGAGAATATCATCAAATACAAAGGCCAAGGTCAACAATCCACATATTTCATTAGCAACATCCTAACCTCCATATTATTCTTATACATTCTCAAACGTAACAAGTTTACAAATAACTGAGACGTACAATACACCAGTTCACCATTCTGAAGAATGAAATAATTAAACAAATTATTTTCATCGATGAAAACTTGGCCTTTAGTAAAACTTGTAAATGACAACTCAAAGAACTGTTTTTGATTTCTCCTAGCTCGAGTAAATTGTACATCACCTCTACCTTGTTCCATTTAGGTTTTTTCTCTACCAGTCTCAACAATGGTTGCGTGGAAGAGAACACGATTCAATTGTAATAAGACCGCTGATTCTATCAAATTGTATTTATTTAATATTTCATCATTTTATATTGCTTGTGTGCAATAAAGATTATATATATTATACTTGTATATCTTAAACACAACAGATAAAGTAAACTTTTTGATGTTAGAAGATGTTAAGTGACATTATATAACACTTCACATTCCCAACAACATCGTTTGATCCTTGTAGTGTGGTTTCTTCAGACACGTGTGACGGCACAAAGAGAACTGTCTACACAATGATAACCAAATTAGTTATCTAAAGTAATGACTGGACGGCTACTTTCATAATGATGAAAGTAGCTGATTGGCTCTTAATGTCACATACTAAGCTCCAGTAAATTAGCCTTCTGTAGTGATCCATTATAATATGTAAATCTCTAAATGAATAATTTAAACAGGAGTATTTAATAAAAAAATCGATTTCACCTCTTTGTTACTGTTGTTAAACTAGGTGGTTTCATGCAGTTAATGTGTTTAAGTCTGATAGTAATCATTCTTTCACCCTGTGCCAAGGTTGAGGGCAAATAGTGCGAAGGTTGCTAGCTATTGGGGTCAAGTGTGTCACTCCTCCTGCTCTTTAGGTAGTTTACAATTAAATTTGGTGGAGTAATCACATAATTCATAGTGACTAATGTCAGTATTCATTGATAAAAAAATACAGAATATCAATATAACGGACCTTTACTACATTATAACACGTATTCTTGTGAGATAGATATGAGGCTGATAGTATATTATTATGCTCTTCAAAACACTAAAATCTGTATAATGATGATGGACACTATTCCACTGTTCTTTAAAGAAATGCACGGTTGTTTCATACATTGCATTAATTAATCTATGCAAGACACATTTTTTATATTGATTGCATCAGTAAATATTATTTTTTGATGTTATTAAAATTATCATTCTATATATTAGTAATGAAATTAATATAAGAATGGTAAGATACTAACAAATACCTAGTTTTTTCCATAAACCTATTCTAATTACATTATCACATGTGCCCACAAACAAGCCAATATGTGTACAAAATAAGCGTCAAATGCTAATATTTATTCTGTGGTTTATGCCTAAAGGTAGATGGATGTATTTTGGTGGGTAGATAATAATAAATGAAGCCTGGATTAAATTATTATAATTATTATTAGTTATATAATTTATTTAATTATTAGTTGTCAAGAATATAAATATGTAGTCTGTGGAAGTAAAGGAAAATTGTAGAAAAAATGTTTTTTGATGTCTATTGAGATTTGTTTCAGCAGATCTATATCTTGAAAAAGTTCATCGCTTGGTAGATAAATAAATTTATATGTAAATAGGAATAATATGAAAAAAGAATCTTATCTAAATACACAAATTTTAGGTTTGTTTGTCCGATGTCCAATTGTCCAATATTTACCTAAGTGTGGTCGTTCATATAAAAGGTGAGATGTCGATGGTTGAGATGTTCGCCTTTTATGTATTCTATAAGGCTACATTTTGGCTGCAATCTCACCTGATGGAAAATAATGTTCTATCCTGCAGTGTGCTGTGATTAGCTAATGGATGCCTACTCAGCCTATGTTTGGAAAATTCTTTTTTAGCTAATTTCAAAACACAGACTATAATATAATATTTCTATGCTTATTAAATTTAATACAGGCAGTCAACAATATTGTCTAGGGAAGACCCTAAACAATATTGTTCAAAAGATTGAATACTAAAGGGCAGGTTACAAAAGTGTATAAGATTTAAAAAAAAATACTAGGGAATACTTAGTCTCTCCAATTACGGCATTGTATACAGTACGGATTTCGAAATTCACTCAAATCGTCAAAGGAGCTGGTTTTGGATAATTCGAAATACCTCAAAATCCGCAAAGTTACAATCCCAAACCGACTGTTTTAAGTTTGATAAAAAAATTATGGTAAATATCAAAAATATATCTGAAACGCCGATACTCACGTTGGTTCATCTTGAGCACCATGGCTCGGTAGAACCGCGAGAAGGGTGCCATTATGTTATGGTTATGGAAGAATCGCCACAAGTATTCCCTTAAAGCCATCGCACGCACTAGCAGTTCACACCCTATACTTAAACACTACATTTGACACATATTATCACCGCAAAATATTAGCGACCGCGAAGGAAAACCCGAAAGCTAATTGTCCTGCCATTGTAACTACATTTCACTTATTGCAACTAGTTTCTCTCTCCGTGATAGTTAAAATATCAGCGCATCGCAGGCTTTACACCGAAAAATGTGTTATCGTACGCGACAATTTGCGTGTTGACATCACAAACAACCGCTACGCAAATCTATCGATCTCCTTCCACCGCCCATAGCGCTACTACCACACTACACTAGTGCAACCAGAACTTGTTAGCGAAATATCGACGGCAGTAGTGCTGTCAAAAAATATCGACTGTTTAATCAATTCTTTCATGGTAAGTTAAGTTTTTAAAATAATTATTTAGAAGACTGAATGTATTTTATTTATACTGTAGAGATGTATTATATTTGCACATTAGTTATAACTATGTACTTATAATTATTTGTAATAAAGAATGGGTTTTGTTTGAGCCAGAAAGAGAACCAATAAAAAAATAAGATTAATGTCAAATAAACGTGTTTTTCCTATACGAACATTTCGTTACATTTTTATATTGACATATTGTAATTATGCAGTAAAATACTGCTATTGCCGATGCTTTAGTAACACGTACTGATATATAAAAAATACATAGGAACAAAAATCAATCATCAACATTCTTTTTATTGGAGTATAAAAACATCTTTTCCTATTTTCTTTTTATTATTATACAATTATCGATATCGGTACGATCTTTCCCTAAAACCATAAAAACAGTAATGGTGCGCCAAACGGAAAATATGAGAACTAGTCTGACGTGACATTTGACATTTAAAACGTATTGCCATCCTTTATGGTATGGTGTTTTAGTAGAAAATCTCCGTCATCTTTGGTAGAAAAATCAAACACGTACATATTTGTAGTAATAGACAGGATATGTTATTTTATATATGATAAAGAAATGGCATAGTCTCGTGTAATTATAAACAATACTTATTAAAAATTTTATTTTTTACCACTGTAAATAATATCGTATGTATACATAACATGTGCATTGATTTACATGTAAATTTGAATTGATACTGTATGGGAAATGCGTAAATAAACATAAATTACTTTGTTTATTAAAACAATAATTTAAACTCCGTAACAACATAGATATGCTCCTAATAATATGGATATTAATAGATATGTACTAACAAAATTATCGATCTGTACTGACAATTCAGTAAAGAAGGTTTTGCCTAGCAAACTAATAAATGTAATATAATATCTTCTTGAAATTATATTACGAAATATAAATCTTTCGGCGGTGTGGGCCTCGAGCGGTCCTTCTTTACTCAAATGATTTACATCATTGTTGAGGTACTGAATTTACAATCTCCAAAAGCAACTGCCCGTAATGATTACGTCAGAACGACTCGTCGAGTTCTGCCTCAATAAACTATAGATACATACATACATAACCTCACGCCAGGTCCCTAACGGGGTAGGCAGAAAGCACCTATAAAAAACTATAGGTATTATTCATAAAGGTGGCTAACGCATACCCAATCATTTTAGAGTATAGGGCCATACTGATTACTTGTACAAGAATATTTAGTCTAGCCTTCTTTTAGTCAGCGACACTATATAATAAGCGTCTAGACGTCGCAATTGATGACGATATGTAATTACTACATCTGATATTATATGCCCATTTATCGGCGGTTCCTGGAAGTAATTTACGATATCTAGGGCCACGGGAATAATTGAACTGGATAATGTATTCACTATCTATACTGGGCGCTTGTGTTATACCGGATATCGATAAGTCCGAATTGCGTAAATAGTTTAAATTTCGGTCACCACTACATTATCAGTTATCTTGACTGATCTTGTGGTGGAGTGGTTGAGACTCTGTCTGCAAAGCCGGAGGTCGTGGGTATGATTCCCATCCAGGAAAAATATTTTTATGTTCAGCATATTTGTTTGTCCTGTGTCTGGGTGTCATAAAAATCTATGTGAGTATTATACAATATGTATAATGTTAACCACCTGTACTGTTACCATAACACAGGGATTACATTCCCTAATTTCGAATTATAGCCGGGTGTTGAATTGTTCCAGTTATATCCTAGTGTTCCTAAAGAATTTATAAGGTGCCATATTCTTTTATTTAGTCCCTGTCTCTGGTATTAGCTATTGAGATCTTCACCAAAAAATATTTTGATTTGTAAGCCGCTATTCAAAGTTACCGTTATTGGTCGGGCAGAGCCAGACAGCGTAAAGATGCAACATACGTTTGTGTAACGTAAGAAATGATATAAAACACTTTAAAGTCATAGAGTCATCTAAAAAAATTGGAATAGATACGTGTTGCATTCACATATTGCAAATAACGTAATATACAATAGGACAGATTATCTTATGGATAAAGATTATACGGTATTGTAAAAAGATAGATACCTAAGAAAAATATGAATAGAATAATTATAATTTAATTTAAGGAATTAGTTAATCACGACGTAAATGAGATAGATTATGTCTAGGAATAGATGCAGAAAGAAGTCTTGGCCTTGCGAAGCCCCGCGATCGATGGCACGCACGTGCTCCGTGGCGTGGGACTTCAATGACCTACGGGTATTGATTGATTTTATTGACTCATTATAACAACTAGTGGGTACTAGAAGTGCACGAATGTTTTTTAAATGTTCAAGTGGTCAACTGTTTAGCCGCGATTTCGCCTGATGGAAAGCGACGTTTTTAATGACATTCGCTTGATGAGACAATATCAATATTAGTACACCACTGACTGTCTGAGTGAGTAACTATTCCCGGGCGATGTAGGTATGCTCATAGATTATTTCCTTCATCCTGTTACATACCTATTTTATCAAATGCTCACCATTTTTGCACCTATGTTGCGTATCCAGCTATATGTCTATGTTTAAGATTTATCTCTGAGTGTGTAGCGTTTTGTGAATGAAGTTTTCTTTCTTTTTTTCATATGATATACAGTAAGTGGTGGAAAAAGTGCACATTTATTTTGTTTACAAGTTCGTCCGTTATCAGTTGAAAAATATCGATTTATCACAAGGTCTGTAAATAGATTTAGATAGATCGACCGTTCGTGAATCACTTTCATATATTGAATACACAGAACGGTTTCCACGATCCACAAATTCATTATGGGAACTAATTTCTAAGCGGTAATAGTGTAATAGATATGAAAAGCAATTTTCTGGGAAACTATGCTCAATGTTATGTATTTTGGCACTGAACATAGGGCTGCTGTAACAACAATGGCTTTATGGTTCGCTTAACTTTAAATTGTACAAAACCACAATATGCTTTATCATTTTACATACTATTACGAAATTTACGGTTGTTAGTTGAAATTATGTAAATTGGTAGGGTTGCCAATTTCTATGGTTTTATTTTAATCGCCCCTGTGACATTTAGCGATAAATGAACATAGATATTATACACCTACGGAGACAAGTCTTTTAAGCACTAGAAAACCGTTATTTAGCGAAACGCCCAATTGGTTGTTGGAATCCAGCCAGATCCCGAGCATGGGGAGCTACTGAAAATTTGCAAACTGCAATTTTTTAACGTCTTTAGAAATTTGCGGCGAACTAAAGAGAACACGATCGGCATTTTTCCCAGGATTGAGGTGAAATCGATTGCTACTGGTAATGATACTGGAAATTAGAAAATAATTTAGCTATTTATTTTGACTGGTCGAAGTAACTATCAACGTGTTACGTTTGTTTCTGTAATATCATACGAGAACACGATTCAAAGTCGAGTAAATGTAGACCTAAGTATATGACAATGTTGATATTACTAGAGAAAATACTGACAATCTATTATTATTTTGAAATACATTTACAACAGACGTTGAATTGCGTAGTTTAGTTGGTATGACCATACCAAGACAGACCAATGGAATATATAAAGAGTGACACTTACCGAGCGGCTTGAAGCCTCCCAAATTAACAATGAATCTGGGAACGTCGGCGAACAAACATTTGCACGATCCTAATGCATCTCTGAGAACATGTACCATGCTGACGTACTGACACTTTGGAAGGTTCTACAATTCGTCCACGCTAAGATAGTAGTCGATGATATGGGCCACGTAGAAGATGAGACAAGTGGCGACGTACATCATAATGAGGATTTGGACCAACATGATGTCCGCACTCCACTGCTCAAAGTAGACTGAATATGCCATGTATTAGGAAGCCCTACGCAAGGTGAATGTCGCGTGTTAGCTTTACGCTGATCTTATTGTGTCGTTACGTAAATAATATATATCATACACACAGAAGGAATTCGTCACAGACGTCATTGCGGCTCGTATAGAGGTTCTCATAGCTTCGTCCAAGACAAGTGTTTGTTTTATGTGAAATAATAACGACTTGATTTTAAGTGATCGATGTTGTTCATTGTTATGTTCTTCATTTCCGGTAGTAAATGTTGCCTAATATCATTCTAAGATTTTTTTAGTATTGACTGGTCACTTTTTGGAGACAAGATTTACTCATCGATTCTTACACGTTCGTGTTCCAAGCAAAACTTAGAGTGCTATGTTTCGCTAACATAATTTTTGTTCTGGATAAAATGTAACTTATTTTGTTTCCTGTACCCTTGACTTTGTGTGTACACCATTTCATAATGATCGATTGAGTGGTTTAGGCGTGATGGTGTAACAAACAAACTCACATTCGCCTTTATAATGTTAGTTAGGATTTGGTACGAGATAATCATCGCGGTTAACATAATATCTTGCTTTTCTCTCGACATAATAAAAATAGCAAGCTACAACTGAACGCATCAACGCTTGGTTTCATTAGCGTCAGCGTTTTTATGTCACTTTATAAAGATCGAGGATAGTGCTCAATGGGGACACTATGGTTGTTACTCGACTTTATAAAGACCGGGGTTTGTGGGCATGGTGATATTACGGCTTTTACGTAACTGTATAAAATAGGATGGTGAGCATTGGGTATATTACGGTTTTTACGTAACTACAAAAAGAGTTTGGGGTTGTTCTTCGTGTTTAGTTACAAGCACTTGTATATTCTGAATTCGCAGAGCAAACTTTTTAATATCCAACAATTTTTCTTATGTTACCTACAATGATTAATTATAATAAAAAATATTTGATAAAATATGGCGTAATTGTTCTGCGATAAGATAAAACACTATGGCTACTAAATAGATCGTAAAAAAATCTGATAAAACACTTAATGATCTGATAAAACTTTTTGTCTTGTCATAATAATGTGTAGTGGAATTGGGTAGATGACAAATTACGACTTCAACCACTCGTGCTTGTTGATATCAGATAAATGTAAATTGCTTGACTTTTTCCTGAGAAATAGGTCATATCATCGTATCTATGAAGATAAAAATGTTGAACTGTGGATGCAATATTTGTTTGTACGTAACTTTACTGCGTCTGTTAGTCTGCTAAATATAGCGATGTCAGAAATGAAATATTTACGATAAACATTTATTTATTCTGTAGGTGCCTGTATGTTTTTTTTATAAATGAAGTATAAAATGAAATCCTGTTATCAACTACTATATGTATCTAAAAATAAATGTTATATAACACATATGTTGTAAGCGCTCAACTTTGTTTAGGAGTTCCTCCATGGCCTCTAAGTGGCATGCAACAGCGTAATCTAAGTTCGGCCGCATGAAACAATTTGTTACAATACAACTTAAAAGTAATGATTTCATCAATATATGCAGTTTAAAAAGTTCACAGTGCTATAATTTGATAAACTTTTAACTTTTATCACTAGATAGATTTTTATTAGGTCAATTTATTATTATTGAGATCTAATAAAGGAAAAAATATATGTAGTTTATAAGGACGAAGCATAGGGTTTTTCAAAGATTTGCATATCAGATGAATCATGTGCTATTTTAAAGATTCCGAATTCGTATCACTCACAACTTCATACCTGTCCATCCGATCCCAAACTAGGCATAGTCTATGTTATTCTTAATATTAACCTACCTAATTACCTAGATAGGTGCTCATTCATGCTCACCCTACTAATATGTGGGAATCGAACCCACTCGGCTCCGAAGTCCGTTTCACTAAATCACGAGACTAACGGGTCAGCCAATGTTACCGTTAACGTTTATAGTAGCAGATAAAGTATTTCTAATTTGCCTAACAGCAAAACGAAAAATATATATGTACTTACCTGTTTTATCTGCGTTACAATAATCAAAATATTTATAGCTAGCTTTTGCCTGCGACTTCGTCTGCGTGGAATAGTGACTTTGGAAGCGTTTGGAGTATTTCAGAATAAATTATAACCTATATGTTGCCGAGGTCTAATAGCTATATAACAAAAAAGTTTCA
>DWUN01003222.1:0-12393 GCA_018249975.1 Passova gellias
TACTGTATCAACACAAGTCGCATCCCACACGAGCGACCTTCCCTGTCTCCAGGGAGCGAGCGTCATGCCGTCGGGTCTCTTGCCATCGTCACGTGCTACACCGTTCGGCTCTAAAATTGCCGGCACGTTGACGGTGACTGAGGCCCTTCGGATGACGTAGTTGACGCATGCATGGCGGGATATTCGTCCTGCACTGCGGAGGCAAGAAAATCCGTGATGGCCGAACTGGTTAACGTGTTCGCGACACGGACAGCGATGGGGCTCGTTTGTCTGCAAACCTAGCCGCAAGCAAACAGATTTTGAAAAGGTTGAATTATTTAACAAAGTTCCTAAATTTAGTGATGGTAAGCCAATACCCTGACTCTCTTTCAGAGACAGCGAAGAGACGAGCCCGTCCTGTATCGTCCGAACAAGTATTTAAAAGATCTTTATGTGTTTTTGAGCATATTGGCTCGTCCCATAGTCTCTGAACTGTTTTTGAATTTGGAAATGATCCATTCGGGCAGGCCACGGACCAGGCACGTTTAGCCTCACTCATGTACGCAATCTCTTTATTAATAAGTCTTTTCAAGAATCCTATCAATAAATAAGTAACTGGGTATTATAATATTGTGATCCATCAGATCCTAAATTAGACAGAACTTGTGCTGCGGTAACCGGACGGCTTAGAAACTGCATAATGTATGAAGGTATAATAAAATACTAATATATGTGGATAATTTAATAATTTTATATCTAGACGAACGACTAACCATCTTGCTCATCAAACAAATTTTTGTCTTGGGCGGGAATCAAACTCACATTTTCGGCTCGGTACTCGAGCTCACTCAACAGTGGAGCGACCGGGCGGAGGCCCGTGGCCACGCGCAGCTGTCGTCGGCGGTCTGTGTTCACTGCTCATTACCGTTGATTGCAGGGCCGCTGCAGCGCGCGACGCCCGAGAGAACCCTTGCATATTCATATTCATGGCGTAGTATGAATTATTCCGCGGCATAATGCGTATGTATAAGTAATTTGATGGCATATCATTATCAGGACAAATTTCAATGTTTCATTTATTGTCCATTATATTTACACTTTATTACAACACCTGCAGCTGCGCGGGTCGCACCGAGGACTCCACGTCTAGTACTATTCTTATTATGATTCAACACGACCGGTATTTCGAGAATCTACTACATAATTTCCTATTCGGCTCGTCTTCCCACGACACCGAACCTCGACACTGGGTGCTCCGCGGCATTTTCATTAAAACTTTGTGCCAGTCGGTAGTCGGCCAACATGCGAGGAGGTCGGAGTGTAGACGTAACGTATTTCACAATGAATAGTGTCTCATCTTCCTTCGATTGCTCTCATAAATACGCAACGATCACTCACTCGCTCTCAGCGCGCGGACAGGTAGGCTTCGCTCAGAGGACGAGGTCGCTACGCCAACGACACCTCTATTTTGATATCCGTAAAGTCGTTTATCTCGCACGGCTCGCCCGCGCCCGCTCTCATACATTATGGAAGGCCACTATTGCTCAGATCGGGCCGCCCCACGCGAGCTCGAGCGGCCATATTTATTTAAGCTACACTCCTGCTAGCTTTCGGCGCACGGCGAAGCTTTTGTTTTTCGCTCGAATGGCTTTTTAAAACGCCAATTCCTCGTTCCTGAGAAAGTTTATTCTGTAACCTGCAGATTGCACGATTGGGGATAAAGAAATATTTTCACGAGTGGGAACATTTGAATGCAGACGTTGCCGACGTCTGCATTCTCGCCCTACCAGTGGAATTGCACTCCACCGACTGGCGTAACGTAACATACGGCGAATTGCAAATTTATAAATCGCTTCTAAAACTTACCTCTTCGTTGTTCAAATACCGTTGGATACTGTTATTTAGAAACAGAAGTACGGGTGAACTTAAATGTTATCCTCTGGTTAAATTAATGAGTTCTATATTTATGTATAAATATAATGAAATTTCGACACTCGCAAGGGAATCAAAACCTACAGGGTACTTCCCGTGAACTCAGAATCTTGAAATTTGGTACAAAGCAACGTCTTATAGTACAGTTAAAGGAAAAATTGCGAAAACTGTACATTTTTAGTTACATCTAATAATAAAAATATTTTTAATAATTTTATAGTTCCTACCCTTTTCCTCATAAACGCGTAGAGGTATTAAGTTGAAATTCATATCAAATACTCAGGTCTATAATACCTTTACGAATATATACGTAGAGGTTTGTACGGAACCCTCGGTGCCCGAGTCCGACTCGCACTTGGCCGGTTTTTTATTTACTTAAGAGACAATTCTATAGATTTTTTAAAACAAAAGATTCGTATAATACTCAGAGCTATAAGCTCTGAATGAATAAATTGAATGAATGAATAAATTGTAAATATGTAACTGTTTATAATAAAACACGACTTTACTATTCATTGGCAATATGATTATTTAGAAATGTTAATTATGTTCCTGTTGCGCTACAGGACTGTTGTTGGTTTTAGGTTTGAGCCATTTTAAATGTACAATCAGGGAGAATAAATATTTGCGCGGGCCCCGTTTTATCAGCGCTACCAGATATAAATTATTCCAGGACCCTTTTGGGTACAACTAATAAATATCTGCGTGTTTGTGGTAATATAGGAGGCGAAGCTCTCTTTAAAGGTTAAATAATTTACTCACTTTCAAGCTCTTCATACAGAAATATGTTATTGTGTTTGACGTAGAAGAACGGTGTTCCTCCATGTATTATAAGGACATTAAGTACAGGCGAGCGTAACTAATTATAATTACGCATATTATTGATATATTTAAAAATACTTTTGATAATTTTACGAAAATACGTTATGTTAGAGGATTGTATATAATTACAACGAGTCATGCTAAAGTCAAGAAAAAGTTCGAAGAATAAAAAACATTAATGTGTTTAACTTTTTACATAGTGTGCAAACGGAACTATTAAATTATTTTTTTTACCTTTTTATTTCACTGGTGAACATGGTCTCATGGTATAATTAAAAAGTCATAGTCTACCACGCTGTTTAAAGTCCGATTGGAATACTTCATATATCTTAGAGAACATTGTGGAGTTAATGAGTGTGCAGATTTACGATGTATTCCTTCATCAATATAGCGAGTGATATTTGATTAAAAACCCACTCAATGTTTACCTAAGATTACGAAGATTCTAACTCCAGACCCCCTGAATGTAAGGTTTAAATCTTAAGGCTGTCACTGCTTATAAAAAACTTTTTACATGGGAACTTAACATGAAAATAATTCATCTAGCCAATTCTCACGGATCTTGTAGCGATAAACAAAAAAATTCTCTCTACGAATATCTATCTTTCCCTCTGTAGCTCACCACGGTATCGTTACCTATCGGTGTAAACCTGGGTGTACAATCAATGTAAATAAATATCCGCGCGGGGCGGCTTTATCAGGGTTGGCATCAGACGTAAATTATCCCCTCTTAAGGCACTATTTACAGATGTATAGGAAATTCAAAGAATATCGGCAGGAGCCGTATATCCTATCGAGAATATTATTGTGTTTTGATTTCCAGACACTTTTGGTTGCGACTTAAGAACTAGGTGGTACAAATAGCAGCATATATGATAATTACATTATACAGAAGGGCACACAAAGCTGAAGTTAGATGATTAAAACATGACTTTCATTGAGAGTATGTATGTACCTTATAATGAAAAAAACAATTTGAATTTGAATTTGAATTAGCTCAATCAAAAAACGATGTCATGGTTTCTGCTAACGTTCATTATAAAGTTGACTTATTGGACATTTTGACGTTGAAATGAAATGATTGAAATTATTGTTATGCCATCGGCGATTATGGCAAACACTTTGGTTTGGTTTGCAGAGGCAAACTTTAGTCGTACTTGTTATTTTCAAGTTGTTTAATTTATTGTTTGGTTTTTATAAACCCAACATAATTTGTTGGAAACCAAATGTTATGTGAACATTTTTCACAACGCTAAACATCATAAATATATCACACTTAATAATAATTGTTTGTTCAAGCAAAATGTAGGCAGCACCTGTGTGCGGTGAGGCTAAGAATAATCAACGAATGTATTCTCTTTTACTATGAGATATATTTGTGGCGGGTTTGTTAAGTGTATTTATATTGTGAAGGAGGAAAAGGGAAAAAGTTTTATTAACGGGCCGATACTAGGGCTATTCTTTAACGGTCGGGGTTTTTCCGTCGCCTAACACGTCCATCGCTGGGGACAAATTGCTTTGGGAATATTAAGGGTAAGGGGTCACAGGCATGCTATTAATCGTCGAAAATACCCATAACCCCGAATGGCTTAACCTGATTTATATTTCAAAAGACAGGTTTTTAATGTAACTATTAAAATCCTTGGTGCCGTTATGCGCGAAATGTTATTAGTGTGTTAGTGTAGCAGCCGCTGATCATTGAACCTTATGGGTTCGATTCCTATCAGGACTAATATTTGTGTGATGAACAATATTGTTTTGTTTCTGTATGTAATGTTGTTCTTAGGTATTATTACTATCTATAAACTAAATTACTTATAGATCAAAATGTCCCATATTAAATTGATACTGAAAAATCAACGTACACTTACTTTTTTACTTTTATCTTTGTTGCTAGAGACAATAATATGAAAATAAAGCTTTTGTGCAAAAAGCTCCCTGCTTACATTGTGCTTTCTTTGCAGACGCGATATCCGTGCGTGCCGGGGCTTCCGTTTCGAGGATAAACTGAGACAATTCCTGGTAACAGAGAATATTTAGACAAGGATTCATGCTTAGTCATCATTCGGGAACTGAAGCGAAAATGTCTTGTAACGTTACGTACTGGTTCCCGGGTAATAACGATTAGCGTAATTTACGAATAGCGTAACAATTACTGTAAATAATAATCATGGAACAATTTTACATAGGTACTGGTATCCAGGTAACTAATGACTTAGAGGTTTTTCAATTTACTCTTCGAATCTGGGGTCTAAGTTCAAGATATGGCATGTACCTTGAACATTACAAAGTTAAGTGTTTTTTACAATTTAAAAATTTAAATACGTCACGCTATAACCGCGAACCAATACATCGTGTCAAAACCTGTACATATTATACATGCTATAAAGTATAAATACGATTTCTGAGCTGCATGAAGTCAACATAAAACCATCCCGTTAAATACTAAATGTAGTTCGCTTGTCAGTGGAACTGATTATATTCCATTGTTCTGTAGAATTTCCGTTAACATGACATGCTAATGACGCGCCGCTAAGTCTATTGTGCGTGGAATCAATGCGCGTATAAATCCTATTACCGCGTCAAAGGGAATAACGGATTAAATATGCTAGTATAATAGGTCTTGAAATGGATGTATTGATTGCATTTACTGTGAAATTGATGTTGTAATGAGTGTTGCGATCAATTCGTTTGGTAATTGGTGTTTATTTTTAAAATGTACAAGCATTACAACATGTAGTTAGCGCTTTCTCTGTAATTGTATAGATAATTATACTAATAATAACTTTGATAATTCGACACACAGCTATTAGACAATTAAACGGCAGTAAATTGTTAATTTATAAACATTAATATATCATAGTAACTCTAACCTGTAAACTACGGGGGTAGTCGATATAAAATGTGGTTAGTTGTAATCTGTTGTCTACTTTCTCTTTGTCTAGCCTCGTTGTTGAGAGGTTGGAGACCATGACTGCAAAAGCGGAGGTCGTAGGTTCGATTTCCACCCCAGACAAACATTTGTGCGATGAGCACATTTGTTTATTCTATGTGTAGACTTAATAACAAATATCTATTTAAGTATTATATTGTGTGTATATATGTATGCTTATCAGCTGTCTGATTACCATAATATAGGCATTAAGTCGGGTAATTTGAAATCAGAGAGCCGTGTGTGGAATTGTCCCCAGTTATTATTATTATTTGCAATTATTTTTATTGTTACAATTCAAATATCACTCAAAAAGTCCTGAAAGTTTATATGTATAATAGCCATGTCGCATTTGTTTCAGAGGTATTATAGTTACAATCGTCGGTACAGTACGTGCTTTAGTTTATCTTCACGCAATAATTTCTTGGCGGGCGTTCGGCAGCACGGTGCCAACTGCGACACACTCTGCTGCGAGCCACTCGTGACATATAAACTTTAGACATGGCACGAATATATTACTTATCTCCCTATATTTTGGTGTAGGTATACCAATAAATTTGTTATATGCTCCTTATAGCTCAGATATTTAGAAATGATTTCTATTTTAAGATAATCTCACTAAAATCAATAATACTAAACGACCACAAATCTAAATAAGTGAAGTTGTATAATCACGCAGTTATGTAACTGATTAAAATACTGTGTTTTATTTGTAGTCTTGAGTCTTTCGACTCAATGCATATTCCGGTTATGAGACTACACTCGTTTTAGCATTATTTTGAAGATAGTAAGCGATGCATTGTGTATTATTGTGCATTTTTTGAAATAGGAACGCATTACATGAGTGGCTGTAACTGTAAGCTTCCTCGGTCGAACGGATGAACCACTATATATTAATACGTACGACTGAATTAAGCCAAAGCTAGTTTCGGTAATTGATGCCACAATATATGTACATAATTTGTTATTGACCTATTTGTTACACTGCGATTTGAATTGAACTGTCAGTCTGGCTTTTTGAGGGTTCCGACTTCGATTCCCGCCTGTACGTCTGAATTCTGAATTTGAATATTTATTCTTCTATTGGATAATTATGCGTGTGTCTGTCTCTATGATCTTGGTACCTCTGTTAGAAATGGGGCCACAAGTCCCAGTGTTAACTGATGACTGTAAAGATTCATTTATTATTATCTATTTATCGGAAATTAAAAGATACGATATCATTTATAAAGAATCCAATCTCATCACGGAGCGACGTAGTAATTGGAACGCGAGATAAAATACGAAGCACGAGATGAAGTTTGTGTACACGTACGAAAAGTTTAAGAAACATTTCTCGTTTGATTATATAAAGTTCTACAAGAACTGCTACATTCGCGACACCAAATTATAGACACTGAGACTTATTGTATGAATAATGTATAGGTAATGTAGATAATGTTAATTTATTTTTCATTCATGATTCATATGTTATAATAAAAATAAGGCGATAGAAATTTGGTAAGATAATAATATATGAAAATATGATATGCGCCGCTCTTTTGTTTTCCGGTAGGGGCGTGATTCTACTCAGAACAAATGTGTTCTGTATCGGGGCGTAAAATTATAAACCTCTAATACGTAATTAGTACAACAGCTGTCTGGTTACCAAAGCACAGGCCCTGTATGATTTAGTGTGAACTTGCCTCAAGGTATTACTATTGATATGTTACTTCCGGGTTGTATATACACGCAAAAGGGTAGTACTACAGAAAAAAGCTCGGAATCAGTACCTACTGGCGACCTTTTTACCTGGTAGGATACCATTTCAGATATTTTTACGGTACATTTCTGTATATTTATAAGCAAACCTTTGTGTTACAAGCTACAGCCAGTATTGTGGGACCGCGTGTGACGGGACCCTCTGAAAAATTCAATTTCCATTAAGCTTTTTAGACCTTTCAGTCTGTCGGAAAATTTATATTTGGATTTTTCAGTCGTGGCGCCGAGCGAGCCTTTGACGTGAAAGCAACCGCCAAACATCGGAGCTCTGAAATATTTTCAATTAATAGGGATAAAGATTTTTTTTTAGTGTTCCATAATGAAATTTAAATTTCGATATAAATTTAAAACAAGCGTATAATCGTTTCGGGTTTCGATTGTTATTAGTTATTATTTTCAAGGCGGTAAACTGAGGTCATTTCAGGATTTCAGGAATAACTTTGTATGCGAATTTTATTGGAATCGTTTTGGTTAATTAAAAAGCACGAGCAAAAGTTTGTTACTTTTTTAAAATGATTCTTAACATTAATTAATCTAGACTTTTAAGAAACTATATTTCATGTTATCAAACCAGTCCATAGACGGCCGTCTCAGCTTTCCGGTTTATTGAAAGAAATATTATATAAAAATCTAATCTTGGCAAATTGCCTTCGGGGCTATAAAGTCCGTAGTACATTACATAAGGAATTTGATATCATACTGTAGAAACTTGTATATATAAGCACTATTCGATAATACTTGATCCAACAGTATATCCTTTTTTTTACGTCGGGAAATCCGTCAAGGTAACCTATCACACACATACATACACACCTATATACACACACAAATGCAATACACACTGCAGAAGAAACTTACTTTCTTATACTTGTAAATAATTCACCTTCATCCACATAATCACAAAGCAAGTACCCCAGTATTATGTGGGTAGGACAGATAAGTAAAGTAATGTTACCTTACAGTAGTAATATAAAAAATCTCCTATACTATATCTAGCACTAGTTTTACAATACCAGGAAGCTAGATCTGTCTTTATTTTCCAACTCTTATTGTTTCAGAACTGCACTATCGGGAAACGGTTATTGATTTCTTCCATTACGTACTTGTATTTTTACTGCAATTCTCATATACAAATAACAATGAGATTCAGCGAAATGGCGCTAGTGTATCCAAGATTATAGACATTTTGGGAACTTGCATTTACATGTTTGTTCTCTTTGGTACTAGCTGTTAGCCGCGGCTTCGCATACAATAAATATTCGGCCAACCGTAATCGATCACATAATCCAATTAAAAGAAATAATAGTAATAATTACTGGGGACAATTCCACACGCGGTTATCTGATTTCAAATTAGGCAATTGAATGCCTGTGTTATCGTAACCGGACAACTGATATACATACAAATATACATACGATATAATACTTGTATAGATATTTTTATTACACCCAGCCACAGAATAAACAAATATGCTCATCACACAAACGTTTTTTCTGGGTGGGAATCAAACCTACGACCTCCGGTTTTGCAGACAGGGTCTTTTTTAACCACTCGACGACTAGGCCAATCAAATGTTGAAAATGTGACAGAGACAAGTTAGACGCAATAGTCGAATGACGGCTGCTTCAGTGAATTTTGTGACTTCAGTGAATACAGCAGAGATTACAATCGTACAGTCCGAAACGGCGGCGACGACGAAAAATCAATTTTCCGCTACAAAATTCAGTGAACCGAAGATTTGTTCAGAAAGTTATCGCCATCTCATTGAACCGAAAATGGACTTTGCGTTTTTTGTGACTGTATATTGTGTTGTATTCCCTTGAAGCTGATTTCGTGTGGATTCAATTATGTCTGTAAGGATAGACATGTCTGTCTGTCTCTGTCTACCCTATTACAGACATGGCGTGATTTTATAACAATATTTATTATTCTAAATTAACATTTTTGTTAAGAGTTATACCTAAATCAAATCCGTACCTATATTTTTTTAGAACAAAATAGTATGACTTTTTTTATAAATACCAAACATTATGTAAATATTGTATATATACAATTTCCTAAGCGTTAGTACAGCAACAAATTTGCATCCTACTGTTAATGGTGCGTCAGAGAGACCTCTTTCGTAAGCGTAACTCATTTTTTGTCAGTTTCACACCATTTTTAGAAATACCAAAAAAATGTGAGTATGGGTGACAAAAAAAAACCTTTTTTTTTGCATCCTTTTTATTGGTCCACCGGTGGTCGGGTCTCCTCTCAAAGTGAGAGGGATTTAGGCCAAAGAAACAATATACTTCAATAGCTTTCTTTTGTTCCTTGTGTGTTAGATACACAAAATAGTCACTCTAATGTTACTTTGTTCGTACTCAGATCTGGTACGATCGGTTCACAGTACATTACCCGCAGAGGGTGTTCGCCCCGTTACATAAAGTTCAGGCCAGTCCCAACAAATCCCGTACACATGGTCACCCCGCGCAATCCGATGCCTGTTGCGTGAATTTGAAATCGCAATCTGGGATTTTCATAAAGCGCTTTACAGCGCTGTAATATTCAAAAGAGTTCTTATTGTAGTTTGTTTTTAGGAAAACGCGATTTTTAAAGCTTTCGTTTTAAAGAACGCTTATACTTTTTGTTTAAGTTACAAATAAACCTTTCAATTTTATTTATATACACGTATATAGATTTCGTAATATAACATCAACACATTGGAACAATATCAAAGTTGCGAATAGAACAAAATTGTTTAGTGTGACAATTGCAAAAGACTGTAGATAAACACGGAATAGAGGTTATACTAGCGCTAGTTGTAATCCCATGAGGCCACGCAGCTGTGACTAGCAATTAGTTACCATTGGTTGGCCGGACGTTGCGTGTACAGTCAGCATAGTCAATTGGAATGGACTATACGTACAATGTATTGTACGGTTGTAACAACAATTTATTGCGTGCCACATAAAAGTGAAACATTGTTTGCGCTTACAAATGACATTTCTGATATGCTGATAGATATTGTTCAATGTGAATGGTATAATAATTGTACTGAAACTTCTTTAATACGATAATTGTTTTACAAAATACAGAACTCTATGACATTATTATATGATTTTGGATATTCGGTTGATACCTTATTTTAAAAGCATCGCTGCATTCCAACGTTAAGTAAGTCGCAACTAAGTAAACCTTATTATATTATATCTTTGTTAGCCGCCAAAATTAAAAGACAAATATCCGCATATAAGCGTACAGACAACCACAAAAAAAGTATCCACATGTATTATGGGAGTTTCAGATAGTTGTGTATGGAATTTTCCTAATAATTAGGAAAATTATTTTTATTACAATATTTATTATTATTACAATAGGTCAAAATATACGATTCACAGGTATCATCTTCATCATCATTTTCAACCATCACATCATCATCTTCAGCCTGTTTTAGTCCACTGTTGGACATAGGCCTCCCCTAAAATGGGCCAATTGGCAGGTATGTTCTATAGGAAGTGAATCTCTCTTCTCAATCTCTGTCTCTTTTCGCAAACAAAAGAGAGATAACTAACTTTTTGTTTAAAACGCTAATTCAATTGCATGAAAATGTGTATGTCATTAATTGGATTTTGTACCGAGGAAATAGGAAAAAGACACACGAAACAGAAAATGAAATATGATTTCCAGGAATTTAATTTTCATCTTGAAACAGCAGCGCACGAATTGCACTAAGACGGTAATAAAATCTCATTAGTGCTTTGAAATTTCCTCTTTATACAACTTTTGAGATTTTATTTTCATACAAATATTACGTAATTCAACAGCCTTGCTTAATAGTATTAAATCATTATTTTCCTAAATTGCTATGACCAAAAAATACCTTGAAATATTAATACGATATGAATATATTTATTTATCCTTTACTCTTGTTAACGATTATCAATGAATTGAATAATAATTGGTTCGATCTAAAGGCTGTGCATTCGGTTCTCGTATGCTAAGATAGGAAGACCTTTTGCTAATGAGTAATCAACTTTCTCATTAACACGTGTAACTGAAGTAATTCTTTGCATACTTCTTTGCTGACACTTTTCATAAAAAAAAAATTTAAAGTTCAGGTGTAATTTGGGCATATAAAGCATTCATGTATGTATGTTCATATATATGGAAAGGATGGAGGGGATGAATGCATTGTCAGAAGTATACATGAGTATCGAATAATATATTTGTACAATTTCGCACACCTTTCCGATCCCCAACTAGTACTGCTATACATTATTCATAAGTCATGTTGAACATTTTGCGATACAACCTGAAGGAAAACAAGATTAAGAGTGTTTTTATTTTTAGCAATAATAAAATCCACTGTAGATAGAGCCTTTTGAAATTACAATACTTTATAAAAATGTAATATATATTATGTTTTAACATCAATGAGTAACTGGTGTTGAAAGATCTTGTAAAATATTTTTTTGTCCTATTTGCATATCAAATCTAAACGTAAATTCAACTTTTCACATTAAGCCTGGAAAACGAGCGACGCTTTTTATTTCTATACTTAACTTCATAAGGTGTCATGAAAAATCTTAAGAAGAAAATGTAAGAATTTTCTTTGTTTTATGCGAAGAGATTGGCGAATGAGCAAGCACAAGTCACGAGAGGTCGCTGTCGTCTTCAATACTGCTACTAATTTCGAAAATAATTTTCACAATAGACTATTTGTTCTTATTGTGTTGTTATTAAAAGTAAGAAAGAAAGATACAATTCATTAAGCCTATTTTACGTTGATTACAGACTAAATCTATATTTGCATTTTAATTGAAAGTAAAACCGCGTACAAGGTGATACTAACTTATCGCATTTCTAACAATTCCGCAAACGATTCGTGGTAAATTCTTTTTTTTTTGTTTGTTTCTTTTCGAAACCAAAAAAGTGTCGTGTATTTAAAAGAACCGTGCTAATTGAGAAAGAAGTACACTAATTGC
>DWUN01003223.1:0-12393 GCA_018249975.1 Passova gellias
ATGTTGAGATACAGCCATTGGTACTGTAATTAAGGACATAAAATTGACGAAGTACGTATTATTAAATACATCTGTAGATAGTTTTAATAAACAATAATAATTTTACTTATATAGAAAATTTTAGTATCTGGTACAAAATGTATGCGGTTCGCCTGGGGAAGTACCACCGTTACACATCGTGAATTTGTTATTTTTACCACACTTTTTGTTTCTGTGTGGAGCGTGTGAATGCCGGTAAGGTATATACCAGAGGCGACCAATTCAGTATTTAGGAGTACCATGGCATCTGAGACTGATCTCTTATAATAATAACTGTATTTCCATTAACATTTATTAACTGAACTAATACATATTACTAACAGTCCTTTTCCTTCAGTCGTAATAACGAATTCTAACCAATCAATATTCATTATCGCTAATTAATAACTGAATACAAACAGTCCTATTGCTATAGTTAGTATACTTGTAGTAGAGTCTGGCTATCATTATGTATGGTCGGCAGCAGCCACTTGTGGAACTTTGCTATTGTCTTCACATAAAAAAAGAAATAAACCCAGAAGAAATACCATGCTCGTCACACAAATATCGGACTTTAGTGAGAATCGCACTCACAAAGTCCTGTTCAGTGCTAAGGGTCATTAACCCCTGCTCAAACACCCCAGTCCAACGGTTATCGAGGATTTATGTATTTGTACTTGTATATAGGTGCCTTTCCGTTGGCGCGACATAAAGTTGAAGCGAAATCTGATTCCATGTTCTATACAAAATCCAACCTTTGTTTCTTATGACTAAAATTTTGTTAAGCGTCGCGATTCGTACTTAGTGATGTATCACTTTAAAAATATCACGTAATTATTTTTTTGTATTGTATTATGTAAATTTGACGAATTAAAAGGCATTGTTACTTAACGATTTGAATCTGGACAATCTGCATAAATATAGTTTATATGATTTTTAATGTTTCTTTTTATGACTTTATCCCAGCAATTTTCCAAGACTTACCTACCTGTATCTATCTCTGTGTCTCGAGTATTGGCACAATGACCTTTATTTATAAAGCAATCATACAATAATCGCGTTCCAGTATTACGTAACGATATGGTATAGATGTCAAAATTGACATGATTATGATTTTTATACTGTCACTACCTATTCGCAGTGTGAAAAATATACAGAAATACAACAAATAGCACATTTTGAACCAAAACAATTAAAATAAAGATACTAGAGGAGTGTTTTCGTTTTTGAATTTCGAACAATACTCTAACCATTACATTGGAACAGCATAAAAGCTATTGTTAATTTTTTCATTCACAAAATAAAAAGGCAAAGTAAACAATTTTTTCTATCATCTCGTTGAATCATCAACTCACGCTGGAGCAGAGTCTGGCAGAGACGTACCTACTATGATGTGGTTGGAATAAATATATTTAACTAATGATGTATTTAAATTGTGTGAACGTTTTAAAATAAAATATAAGATTTGTGTAATATTTTCAAGTAATCAAGAACATAATTATGATGGACTGTTTTTCAAACTCTTTTATTGCTCCACTGTTGGGAACGTGTCTCTACTTGGAGTAAGCAAATTTAGAGCCAATCTTTTACCGTGCGGATTGGTAAACTGCGAATAACTCCCAGAATATAATGAAACATACGGAGAACTGTAAGAGTTCGTTACGATAATTCGCTTCAAAGTTATATCAAGCTTGATAATAAATGTTCGATAACATAACAGGATGAATAGTAGGTCGTTATTCCACTTGTGTTAAAGCGCCGCCGTCAATTGTGTGTTTGCGCTTAGTTCTGAAAGATTGCTACTAAAGAGTATGTAGGAGTTAACGATAAAATTGTCTCGGTTAGTGTGAACGATCATAATTTTTCGCCACATTGCCGCCACTGAGCTGCAGTGCCTACTTTCATGTTTCAAAGTAAGACATTTCATAGAGGTTTGATGCTATCTTAGTTCAGCGACAGACTGTAAAACAACTGTGAGATATAATTTTAGTAGGTATATAGATATCGATTTCATACAGGCCTTGACAAAAGTTATTTAGTTAACTTTATTACTTAGTCTTACAGAGACACGAATTTCCTGTAGAAGGTTCCTACTACAGGCACTATGTGCTTAATGATAATAATCATACTTTGCCATATTTTGACATGCAATTACAATGTAAGAAATAAAAGGTTTATATTATTTTCTAAATTATTAATACATAGACACGAGCGGTCATAGAACCTTCTCCTTCTTTGAAGTCGCTTAAAAATCATATGAGTACCTAAGTAATATAAGAGATCCTCATATTACATAAATCTCCTAACATTTCTTGAGATTTCACCGCGTGTTAAAGTAAACAGTAAAGGCATTACGTGATTCAATAGTAATAATATTAGGTATACGATTAATATTTGAATGAAAAATTATTTAGATGTACTGTAACATGATTTGGTACATGCAATTGAATCAATTATCGATAATTTATAATTCTCCCACGTTTTTCTTTACACAATACAAGGAACAACAATGATGATTATCACAAAAAAAAGCGATACCTAGTTATGTTTTCCTGACACTTGTGAAATCTTTTCATTTTAGTCTTAATACTTTGTATATAAGCACACGACATTAATTTTTTACTACATTATCCATCCTTGTGTTGCTGACGGTATGTTTTCTATTTAACTTTTATCATTAATTTTTACTTAACATAGTTTATGTGAGAAGGATTTACTTTGTTTAGTAGGTATATTTCGTTTTCAGAGCTTCAAAATTTTATTATGTGTATATGGACAGTACTTATTATTTAAAGAGAATAATAAAAAAAATTGTGTCTCCACCGCAAACTTTCATAAGAATTCGTTTTCTGAATGATTTATTAATCAATTATTTTCTTCTTTTTAAGTTATTATCTACCCTAAATTTGTAGCCGATTGCTAAATTTAAGTACGCTAAGTATTGAATGTAACAATTTAGTTAAATTGCAGGGAAGTCTATTTAACAACAAATCTCTTTTAATTCAACAATACAAAACAAAAAATTCGATCCGATTACTATTATTATCTGCAATCATTTATTTTTTAAATTTGTATATGCAGTTTTTTTCGAATATTTTCTGATACCGATTTTCATAAATCGTAGAACTATATTATTGTCCCTTACAATGTCTGATTTTCCCGTCGTCCAGAATACCAAATATCTGGACCCTGATGCGGTTGTCGGCAAAAATCCACGAAGTTCCTTTTTACCGGATATTCCATATGCGCCATTTGACAATATGACATTGCTTTTCGAAAATTGGATTCTAGAAAACTCCAGATGATTAAAATGATACTCGTATTGTAACAATTATCCGCGGTAATAACCCTGCAGAGGTCACCGGAGCACTGGCGAATACATATTAAATATTTTATGTAGGTATATTATAGTTGGTAATTAACTACAAACAAATTTAAACTACTCATAAATGCTTCCATGATATACGTTACACTGAAATTTACATTTTATTATCAAAAAACTGTTGTTTTTCTTAGATTTCACTTTTAAGAACTATGTATAATTTTGTTATAATTACATTGTAGATAATATAATATTAACCTGTACAGCACTAATTATCTTGTCTTGTCAATCAAAACTTGTATCTTGTTAATATTAATGCAAATTTATATTTTTCATTTGTTCATTTTTAAGTTTTTCATTGTCGTATCCTTTTATACAAATAACAACACAGAAATCAAAGGATAAATGTATGAAATTTAAGTATAGTAATTCACGTAAAACATAACTGCAAAAAATACCGTCTTACTGTCAGTATACGAATAGTTTTAGTGCTGAAAAAACGTAGGTTTGCTTCATAGAAAAGCGAGAAAAATATGAAAGTCCATAGAAAGAACTCTCGGATAACCACTAATTAATGTATTAAATATCTCTAGAAGTTACTGGGTTGGATGGTCAATTTTAAAAAGAAGTATCTTTACAATTGCAGGTACTGACAGTGACCGTTTAATTCACGCAAATAATCCGGAAATTCAGTACCATAATCAGCGTGTCATTGAGCCATGTTTATCTATAAATAATATTTGAATGTTTGTCCCATTTACTAACAGGTGGTGAATTATATTAAACCAAAAAATAGTCTCTTAACCGTACGCAATACGAACTATTTTAGATAATTTTATTTAACGAATATTGGAAATGAGTTTGTGATTTTCCAGTGATTGCTCTATTATAAATGATAAATGTTATTTCCTAAATTGCTTGATTCCGGTATATTTTGAATAAATAATAAACGCAAGTTCATCATGCTTAGTTTTCAGGGCGAAACACGGAAGGAAAGGTATCTTAGATTTTGTTCACTTCATGTTACATTAATATGTAGATGTAGGATGTAGGATTTACTTTTGATAAGTAACTTTGATATAAGCAATTGATTTTAGGGAGACTTCATATTCAACCAGCAATGATTCTCCTCGCATTGGCCATTATTGCGATCGCAGCGCCACTAACAGTGGCCTACGATGAAGCATTTGATAAGGTCGACGTGGACAAGATAGTGTCGGATGATGCACTCTTCGAAGAGTATACGGAGTGTTTCCTGGACAAAGGCCCTTGTACAGCGGAGCTTGCTGCAGAATTCAAAAGTAAGTATTACTCAGTTGTTATCTGTGCTGCCGGGGTGACAAATCGCAAGAAAATTGGGAAGTTAAGTAATGTTTGTAGTAAGTAGTAAGTAAAGTTACAGAAATATCACCTAGTTGCTAATATTAGGTATCAAACGTTAATCTTTGGTTTCATAACTTCTGATGGCCACTTTGATAGTCTACCCGCATTTCGATAAACTCTCACTGGAGCAGTGTGGCCTAATTAGCTTCAATCCTCAGTTAACGGGATATGTGAAATAGAATTTAAGGAATCAGATCGTTTCTGATTACCTATGAAAATTGTTAAATTCAAAATCACTACATATTTTAGTTAGAATTTATCTTGAAATTAATCTATTTAAGTTGATATCGATATCAAATAATATTGATATCGTATAGACAAGAACTAGTTGCTTTAATCAATACAAAGAAGCAATTAATTAATTATTCCCCTTTATTTTGTAGAGATATTGATAGTATTGATATTGCGTTTATTTTTTTAGAAATAATACCAGAAATCATTTCGGAGGCATGTGGTAAATGTACAACTATTCAGAAGGGTAAGGTTAGAAAGTTAGTAAACGCGCTTTACGAGAAGAAACCCAATAAAGCGATCGAATTCCACAAGAAGTACGACCCCAAGGGTGAATATGAACCTAAATTTGCCGCCTTCCTAGTCTCAAAGGATGATTGAAATTCAAATAAAAATAAACATTTTTTTTACTGTAACGCAACATATTATATATGACCATGGCTTTGTTTCTGGACTTACTGTGAACTATGTGGAGTAAATTTTTCTTAAATTGCATGAATTATTTTTTATTTCATCTATCACTCAATTATTACAGTCTCAAAAAGAATAATATCGTACTTACCTATATGATAATAATATTAAGTTACATGTTTAATTAATATTATCTTCTATCATATTCAATTTCTAATCACTGAACTTCATTTTTATTTATTTATTTGTATTGACCATATTCATCGTAAGGGCACACAAAAGGCACTCTCAATATTAGACGAAATAACCCTAAAATATTACAAACAATTGTATCTTGCGTCTTGTAAATAATTCAACTGGAGTTAGTAGGGAGCGTTCTCAATGGGACATACATGCGTTATCTATACTAATATTATAAAGAGGAAAGATTGATTGTTTGTTTGAATTGAATAGGCTCCGAAACTACTGGACCGATTTCAAAAATTTTCAAAAATTCTTTTACCATTAGAATCCTACATTTTTCCTGATGAACATAGGCTATATTTAATACGAGATAAATTAGGATAAATTTTATCCCGAAATCCCCACGGGATCTAAAGCTCCGCGGGTAATACCGCGAGGCACAGCTCGTAAATAATATCTCGTAACTTAAAACATAATGGGCGTGTCGTGATACTTTTACTTGTGAATTTCCAATTTCTAACGTTTACAGCAATAAGTCACATTTTGACTAGATATAATCCTCAAACATGTAGGAAAAGACTAAATAATTCATGAGGCCTAGTCACTTACCCGATTATGCTGTTCTTCGTAAATCATGCAAATAATGCTGACAATAGAACTCTAAACAAAGACTTTTTTCACCCTTCAAATACAAAACGTTAGCAGTAAAGCTACTATTATCATTATTTATAATTCCCATCACATTTTATACAATGTTTTACCTTGTAACTTCCTTATTAGAAGGAAAAGTAAACCAATGATCAATTGTACTTTAAACAATAAACCAAGTTCCAGGCTGGCTCTACCGGGCTCTATATGTAATCAGTTGTCAGGTATCACGCGATATTTTATACCTAACATTGTGCTTTTGCCAACAAACACCCTCTCCTCTCCACTCTATTATGTACATTAACATTTAAGAATATTACGCTTACTTTTAAGCTTACTTGAGCATGCTACGAACAAACCTTAGCGCCATGTTTTCTGAATATTACTTGAGGTTCGAAGGTTTTTAGTTAAGAAGGTTAGCCCTTAGTAATCAAATGTTAGGTGTAGCAACGATTTTAAAAACCCATTAAATAATATGAATAAATGATTTAGCAAACGTTCATACGTTAAATAAGTTTATTGGGTTACTTGGCAGACGGAAAACCCGAAGAGATGTACTCAAGAAAACTCAATACCAGAGAAACCGTCACTACAATTTTCTAGAATTTATTATTTTTTATACAACATAGTATCACAAGGTATCCGGTAAATAAAAACAATAATAACAATACTAGAGTTTGATGAATAATTGCTCAAACCCCATAGTACAATATGACGTATCGATCCGGAACATTGCGCAGTGTCACAGATTATATGAAATGGTTATACAAGCGGGTTACGTCAGGGTGCAGGATTGGCGCAACGCGGCCTCGAAGCACACAAACACACACGACACATGCAATGTTTCCACCGACACTTGCCCAACGCTAAATGCCGATTGCTCACCCACTTCTGCGAGCCTATCATTTAGAAATGCAAGCAGTATAACCGGGTTTCAGTCGTGGAATATTAGGATCGCAATTTTAATACCCTTGCAGGATTTAGTTAGTTCATGCTTTACATTATTTATGTTTATGCTTTACATTAAACGTGTGTACCATTTTCAAAATGTTATAGGTCAGTTTGAAAGTTTTTTTCGCCCCTTTTATTAGTCCACTGCTGGACCGGCTCTCCTCTCATACTGAGAGGGATTGAAAGTAAGTATTTAGGTACACAATAGCAATGGTCAATCTAAACAATACCATAATTATTAATGTTGGTTTTGAGTCATTAACATTAAATATGTTGTATGCAAAATTTTTTTTATTGACAAAATTTAAGGAGAACGGGAATTTTGAAATAATATTAAACCAAAAGTATTTTATATGTTTATTAATTCAAACACCTTTGAATAAATAATATTTTTTGTATCTTTCCAACACAACCAGCCTGGTAATACAATATTTTGGAATCACAATTTCTTTGTTGACATAGGTACATTCCGCGGCGTAGTCGTACATTTAGTAAATTACGAGCAATCTTTTATTGCCAATTTGTAACACAATAATTCAATTTAAGGTGAACTTAACAATAAAAATATCTAGTTAATCTTAGATCAAACTGTTATCAAAATTTGTTAAATCACATATTACTTCTACGCTATACGCATACCATGATAAAATACCTTCGTACAATCAAAGACATATTTCATATTATGGCTTAATGAAGACAGGGGTTTCCTTTACTTAGACGATTATATTTTTCATCTCAAATTTCGAATCTAAATCAGGTTGATCAGGTTGTTAAATTTTTTTTCTTGGACATTACTTAAAAAGAGTTATGTCCCTGGCATCGATCATAAAAGTTTCCATGTGGCTTTTTGAACTTACGGCGCATCGCTACGTTACAGGTCAAGAACGTTAAGTAATAAGGATCGTCTCGAAAATATCTTCTTTACATCTCATATGAAATTGAGTTGGTAACGAAGCGCGTGCATTATTTGCGCCATATATAGAATTCGTTCGACCTTTACGTGGGATTCTTAAATAACTGCACTTATATTTATCGCATAAGCCCGCTAGTACATAATTTATTTTTAAACTAATTAATTTACGTTCTGTTTGGTACAGACGAATGAATTCAATCGTATCCCTTAAGAATCAGTTTATACCTTAACAATAATTAAAACTAATAAATATATACAGTCTACGATTAGTTTAGCTCCCCTGGATGAACTTGTCGAAGTTGGCGCGGTGTTTGCCTGTGGGGTCGTTTTTCTTTACTAACTCCTCCCATTGCTTAGGATGCTTTTGCTGAATAGCTTTGATGACTTTTCTGATATTAACCTTTTGCTTCTCAGTGCATTTAGCGCAGGTCGTCTCCACAGCTTCAGGAAGAGTTTCTATAACATTTAAAGATATATTTTAGGCAAGTTACAGAACGGAAAAGTTTTATAGAAATCAATTTAGGATTTCGCGTATATACAGTTTTCAACATTCAAATATCTAATCTGTTTCGCAATACTGTAGAATTCCGAAAAAATGTTCAATGTGCTGATACGGTTCCCTTACAGTTTTGTTATACTTTATTTCATTTGAACACATTTTGGTAAGGATAGGCACCTGGCGTGATGTTATGTTGTTGTTGGTAAGGATAAGTGGGTAATAGCGTACTGACACTGGTATTCGCAATACCTGCAAAACGCTAGGCCAATTTTCAGATGGACATAAATGTTTAAATAGTTAGTTGACATTATGATTATAACAGAACGAAATCGTCTCACATATATCACCAGTTAACTGAAAAGTCACCGGAGTTTTTAAACCAGACTGTTTCGGAGATTTCTCGAACGTTTTACGTCAGGTCGTTAATTAACACGGTCACATACTCTCGTAATGATGCCAATTATGTAACGCAACCAACATGGCCTATACTAAGTTCAAGGTCATTATGAAAGACTTATTATTTATTTACTTTTATTCGACTGCTATGCGATTAATGTATTTAACGACAATGATGTCCAATTTCGATGTTTTATTATTTTTATCTGTTATTGTTTAATAGAATAATTTAGTTATTTTAAAAAAATGTGTTTTAGTATCACGCAAATCCTAGCAATAAACTTATCAACATATTTGTACAATTTTGATACAAAACAATATGAAGTAGGTAACTTCAATTAAACATCGTGAGAGACAGAAAATATGCTAATTTTTACAATAAGAAAAAGAAACAAGCAGCATACTAATGCTGTACCTACTTATCGTGCACATGTATCCATCAATATGTCGAGATAATGTAAAGTTTAGTTAAAAAAAACTTGGCCAGAATGTAAGCATTCCATTTTAAACCTACGCTGGTTTTAAAACTGCGACTCAGAAAGATATGAAAGATAAAAAATCAATACTCAAGATTCCCAAACACATACATAGATATATATATACATGGGTTATTTAGGGGTGCCAGTGATTACTAACATTTGAGAAGTTAATGATTAGGTATTTATAGAAGACAGATATTCGTTTTTAATCGTCCTTCTTTCTTCTAACATAACGACTATTATATATATATATATATATATATAGGTGTTTGCAAAATATTCGTAGATGGGCATAACCTTAATGCAATCGTGCAAAAAACAACCTCTATTGTGACCCCCAGTATTATCAACATTAGGAGCACATTATCCTGAGACGGCTAATATTTGAATAAATATAAATGTACTTTACATGCGTTGCACATATCGTGTGGCAGCGCTGGGCGTTTGTCATACTTCAGACGTATAACGACTAACCCAATAATAAAATAAAATATAAAATACTAGTCACGTAGACTACGTATATCAGTCCATTATAAAATACAACATTACCAATACAACTAAAATGAAGCTGCCTAATTACGCGTTAATAAATTTGTATGCATATAAATACTTCAGAGCTAAAAAAACCCTATACATTCTTCTATAATATTCCCTATCTTTCATAAAAGCACATTTAGTCGTTCCAAGGATTGTCCTGGACGTACAGGCAGACAAAAAAAAAGCGTGTTCGGGTAGGGGAGAAGAAGAAGGGGTACGCTAGTTGTAACAATTTTCAAAAAACCTGTATATTTTGGCATCTATCAACTTAGTTACTGTTTATTATAGGATTTCAAATCATACATTAACTATTCCTCTAACAATTTATTAGGAAAAGACAAAAAACATTTAATTCACAGCAACCATTTTTGTCAAAAAGGTGCGATGTTTGAACTTATCCCTACTTTGGGGTAAGTTGATAGAATAGAAATACATTCGTTCAATTTTCTATAGTATCCATATCGTTTGACATCTCAGTCGCCGGTGGTAAGACAATCAGGCAAACGTGTGGACTGTTTTGTGGTTAGTCAGATGACCATATTATTTGTATGACAACTCTTTGTCAACGATGAATAATCTTTTTATATCGCATTGTTCGATCAATGATTTAAAAACCAAGGGCGTAAATACTCATCTTTGATTACTCTATGACTACATGTATTCTTCATATTCTCAACAAATCGGTCTGAACAGAGAGAAAATTGGAGAAAAGAAGAGATTTATTTACTGTACCTACTTACTGTTTATATGATTTCATACTATAATTTTAAATTAATAATTAAACATTGATCAATCAACTTAGACAGTTGTCTGTATTCTATGATATCACGCAAATACGGAATTATTAACTAAGTCTGTTACTTCATTTAAAGAAAATAACATTAAAGGAAACTTAAGCAATTAAATTTACATGCATTTTGATGCAATTAGTTCAACTAATTTAAGTTGTTGTTGTTTTAATTTAAGTTAAAGTATTCGACATTTGAACACTTACTTTTAAAATCTGAACCTTCAGCGGTGCACCGTCCTTTGTCGAGGAAGCAGTTGATGTACGATTTCAGAAGCCGGTCGTTGGTGACCAGGGTTTCCACGTCGAAGTTGTCATACTTCGAATTGTATTTGTCAGCGGCATACACCGACAAGACCAGGCAAGCAAGAACCATGAACGCCTTCATTTTGATTATATATTTCGTCAGCTCTGGAAAACACAAAGATATCTTCGTTACTTGGTATCTACATAATATATAAGCGTCGCGATCACACAGTAGCGAAAAGAGCAAAGCGGTATGCCTTGTCCCGAATATCAAACGATAAAATCATTGGCAGTTGGTATGCTACCTCCACGGACGAACGGACCGTGCTATGAATATAGATTAAGCTGAGGTGGAACCAAAGGATTTGACATTAAAAGATTACTCGTTCGTTTATTTATTCATACAAATCAATTTCTTGGTAAATGTATGTAATACAAATCAAACGATTATTTCGTATCTGATTGGAATTTTAAGTCATTTACGAATACATTGGTCAAATTTGTATTGATATAGTGTAAATGCTTATAGACATATTAAAGACGCCAATAAAAAAAGAAAATATGTTCTATTAGTTATTCTACTGCAAATATGTAACTGGATAAATATTTAAAAAGATCCAAATAATATTTGGATGTACAGGTCTAAATTGGATTCATTTTAAGACTATGTCACTGGATTGTGTTGAATCTAGTCCACTGTTACGTAACACAAATCACAACCGCTGACACTGATTGCAACTGCAGTTCATTCACCCACCTTTTACTCTCTATAGAGGTCCTAAAGAACTAGCTGCCATCGAAAGCGACAGTGCTTTTATATCAACGTCGATAAACCCACTACCTTCGTCACATCACAGTCCAAACAACACCAAAGAAACATTCGAATATACACCTTTCGCCACAACACTTACGAGTGATGGCAACGGTTATACAAATACTAGTCGAGACCTTTGCACTCTCGTAGCGAACAGTAAATCATTCGTTACATATTGGATATTACCCACTGAATTACCAGGAAACAATTGAGCAATTCAAAATTTACCTCAGCAGTTCGCATAGATGTTAGGTTTTAACTACACCTAGCTACTATCATAGTTCGATTAACCTACATGTGACGTGGTATGACATTACCTTATGTAATTTGATTACACAGAACAAAAATTGTTCATGTTTGTTCATACGAAAGTTACTATTGTTACGAAATTTACCTGTCTTCCTCGCATGGCTTATATTACGATCATTGAACACTAAAATAATTAAAGATAACCTCACAATGTTACATTAGGTTTGGCTTTAAGCCTCAGATACCACAGCCTCTCGATTTACCGCGGACGTTCCTCCAGGCATCCTATGCATCCATGCAAGTTACAATGCATCCTAACTTTAAGC